>PVJO010009846.1:0-66802 GCA_004026905.1 Hystrix cristata
TCCCCCCCGGGGGCACTGAGCCACACATTGGTACAGTAGAAAACCAGGGACCTTTTCTTTAGGGTCTGAGGAACTGAGTCTTTCCAGCGTTGGAGCAGAATTCCAGGGGCGAACGTGGTGGGATAGTGGAGGGTCCAGTTTCCATCTGCGGGAAACTGAGAGAATCTCCCCACTGATGGGTGTCCCTGCACAGGACATCTCTCCCTGACATGACGACAAGGAGTCCCCTGTCCCTCCAGGAGAGCCTGTCCCAGCCTAGGTCCCCCATGCCCGGCCCAGCCCACCACCTTTGGGACTAATCTGTATCATACCTGTTCGTGGATTGGAGCCATGGCTTGATGGGTTTCTGGACCCCGGTATCTCTTTTTATGTCCTCTATATTGCTGCCTTCTCCATTTCTCCAAAAAGGGCAAAAGGCCTTTTCCTTTGAAGGGGCAAGGATGGCCAAGGTGAAGCCCCAGAGCGGCCTAAAATGAGCCCCAGCCGCGTCCAGGTCCAGGTGGGGCTGACGCGCCTCGCCCAGGCAAGGCCGGACGCTCCTTCTCAGGCTCCCTTTAAAGAGCTTGTACTAGGAGCTCTGATACATGTAATAGGAAGAGGGCTCCCCTTGTACACTGCTCTCTCGGGAGTCCCTTTTCTCTTCTGAGGTCCCTATGTAACTCACTGGAAAGGGCCAGGAAATGGCCAAACAGGAGAAAGGCGAGTGGGAGGAAGTGATCTGGATTCAGATGGTTCGATATGAAAAGCCCTGTTTTCCGTAACAGTACAACAACAGAAGGGTGGAGAAGCCTAATTTCTTGCGGGGGTGGAAATCTTTCCCTGAGAAATGCAGTTTGGAAATGGCCTGGAAGAAACTGTGCTCTTGGGCCCAAGGACAGAGAGGTCATTGAGTCATGGTGTATGTAGTCCCCCAACCCTTGGGGTCCCACATCTAGGCAAACTGGGGTGGGGTCTCTTCTTGGCAACAGGCAGGTCAATTGAAGTCCTTGACAGGGCAAAGACCGGGGTCTGTATAAACCCCACACCAGCTGCAGGCCAGACTGTAGAACGGGCAGCCGGTCCTCTTGGCATACGTATATCTAGTTGCCTGAGGAATAGCAAGGTGGCAGGATTCCCCAGAAAAATAGCCACTCCACCATATGAGTGACTGGCTCTTGCCCACGCTCTCTGGACCACCATAAAGCCATATGAGCCCCTGCACACTGCCATTTAGCCATGTGAAGATAGACCCCCCCCGCCCCGCCCAGAACAAGGTTCCTATGACCCGAGAGGTCCCAGCCAAGGGATTTTGGTCCTGTTCGATCATGGTTGGTGGAATCTCCAGCAGTCAAGATGAGAAGAGGTGGAGTGTCTTCTCCTCTCAGGCTGGGTTATGCCGACTGTGTCTGGTGGTCGTGATCTTTTTTTTTTTTTAAGAGAAGACAATTTATTTAAAGATGGTGAAAAAAGGAGAAAAGAGGGATGATAAATAGCTACTCAAGGAGTAGGGAGCATTTGAAAGAGAAATACTCCATGACCCTCCTATAATCCAGGGTGAGCCCCCAAAATACATCATGTCCAATGGGTCTGGGGTTGCCAGCCCACACTTGAACATTCTTGGGCTTGGCTGTCTCTCTGATGTAGAGAGATGAAGAGAAGTCAGAAGACGGTGTGAAGCAAAAGTAAGTTCATTTGCAGAAAGAAGCAGTCCAAAGCCACTCTGGGAGTGGGGGTCCCAGAGCTGGGCACCCGATGAATACGGGGCTCGGGGTCCCTCCCTCCAAGGGCAGGTGTGCCGGACCGCTGGTCAGCTTGTTGCCAGGGTTTTGTGGGATAATAAGGAAATTTGGGTAGGCAGCCAGCACCAGGAGGAACCGGGTAGACAGTGCCACTTGCATAGAGGCAGAAGTGAGACCGCAGATTGTGCCCCCTTTAGGGATAAAGCACGAAGCTGCTGCTCTCCACGTCACAGCGCTGCAGGGGCTGTTTCCTCCTACATTTTAAAAGGCCCGTGTCTCCATGCTGACTCTAACTACTCTTTTCCGACACACCAGTGCGGGCTTTGCAAGCCAGGATGGAGTAAAGGCAGTAATGACTGTGCTGATGATGACACGACGTCCCATCAGGGGTAAAACTGGGGCCCTGCTGAGCAGTGGACAGGCTGCAACCCCTTCATGTGCGGCTGGGGACTCCTAGTGTAATGACGCTTAACTCACCAGGGAAGATTTCCCCTTCCTCTCTGGGCTGGGAATCGAGCCCATGACCTCGCAAGGGCTGAAGCAAGTTATTGTATCTTAAATAAAACGGCACACAGGAAAGTCCCAAGGAGAAAAGTATTCTGGGTCAAAGGGACCATTTGGAATTTGTCCTGTGAGCCTCCCGGGCGCTCCACCCTGCTACCTTCAGTCAGTTACCTAACTTGACTTTCGATAACATCTCTGCCCGGGTGCCCGGGTGCGGCTCCGGCCCGGGGCCCTGGCTTCACCTGGGACCTGTTAGCGATGCAAACTTGTGCCGGCTCCCCAGCTGGTCAGGCTTTCTGGCCACGGGGGCTGGTTCCTCTGGGGGGGGGTCCGGAGCCGGGTGGAGCCCGGGGACACAGTAGAAGGGGCAGGGTGTGGTGGCAAGGTGACAGGCGCGGCGTCAGGCTCCAAGCAGCTGAGTCAGCTCTGGCCTGCCCAGTGCCTGGCCCCGCCAACCTCCAGAAGCTCAGGTGCATGGAGGTAGGGACCCCGGACCCACACGCCACCCGGCCGGCCTGGGAGGGTCTGCCTGACACTTCTCCTGCTCTCTCCTCCACCCTCTCTCTTCTTCCAAGCGGGATCCGCTGGGGGAGCCGGGGTGGCACCTCCTCCCTGAGGGGCTGGTCTTTGACCCCCGGCGCCTCCCGTGGTGCCTGGTGCAGTCTACGGGACCTTGACAGCTTTGAGTCACCCCTTTGACCAAGACCACTGTTCGTTTTGTCTGGAGAAAATCGGTGACCTCCCTCCGAATCATTTTATTCTTAGCTGAATTATTTTTTTCTCCAAATGGTTTTAGTCTTACCTTGGAGCTCAGCGTCACTGTCTTGGGCCCAAAGGCCTTAGCGAGTGCTGTTCACTGGGCTTCCCAGCAGTGATGGGGATCTTCCACAGCGCCCTGCCTCCTATAAACTGGAATTTACATACTTTTATTAATGCCACTTGACTATAATTAAAGCAAAAATATCCACAGTGGCTACCAAGGGCACCGTGTAGTGCGTGTGTCCTCTGTTCCCCAACAGCCCTGGAGGGGACAGTTTCTTCTGCCCTGGGGTGCCCCTGGTACTTTGACTGTTGTAGGGACATTACTATTCTGTTACTCACGCTTGTAATTACCAAAGCCAGGTACATTTGCTCTGTCTGCCAGGTTTTTGCACGGATCGCTTCTGTCAGACCTTTTTAAGGTACCATGCGCTGTGTGAGAGGGCAGCTTTTTCCAAGCAGCATGGGGTGCTTTTTTTCCAAAACACATGGAGTTTTGTGCCATGGAAGATGTGAGATCTCCCAAGACATTCTTAAAATTCAAACTCACTATTATTTTTCAGTATTAAGGATTGAAACCAGGGCCCTTGTACTAGGCTACATCCCCAACCCTTTTAAAAAATTTCTTGTTTTGAGACAGGGTCTTGCTAAGTTATTAAGTTGCCCAGGCTGGACTTGAACTTGTGATCTTCCTGCTTCAGCCTCCCAGAGTATGTGCCACCATGCCCAGCCTCATACTCATATTCTTAAGCATACAAGAAATCCTATTTCTTAACAGGGTCCTCAGACAGTCCCCGACTTATCAGGGTTCACCACATGCGACCCCACTTTACAGTGGTGCCGGGGAGCTCCCCACCGTTGACTTTCAGTGCAGTGTGCCACGGGCAGCATGGCACAGGCAGGCTCTGGTGAGGTGCTTCCGCCCACTGCAGGCCAGGGACGGGCTCCTCCGTAGGCATACAAGGCACCAGGTTGAGCTAGGACAGTTGGTGGGTTAGGCGTGTGCAGGGCGCTGCCGCTTGTGATGCTTTCAGCTGGAGGGGTGGTTTATCCGGACCGGTTACGAGTCCATTGCGCTCAGGAAACATCTGACATAGAGTGGTGGGTGGCACACGCCTACGATCCCACCACTCAGAAGGCTGAGGCAGGAGGATCCCCACAAGTTCAAGGCCAGCCTGGAACACAAAAAAAACAGAAAAAGAATGAATGGCAGGTGAGACTTGGACGCTCCTCTCCACATCTGACCTGACCCGAACGTCCTGCTCTCCGCTCCTGCAGGGCCCAAGCGGCTGGTGTGCCTCCTCCTGGCCCTGGGGGCCGTCCTGGTGGTCATAGTGCTGGTTGCCGTCCTGCTGTGGAAGTTCCGTAAGTGGCCCGCTCGCCCACCTCAGAGTAGCTGGCGTCTGTCTGCACCCGCCAGGGGCCCACCCGGCCCATCTCCCTGCAGCGCCCCCGAGTCCCCAGTCCCCGGGCGGGCTGCGTGGCGGTGTGAGCCTCCCTCCTTAAGGACGGGAGGGGAGTTTGGCTTCCTCCTTCTGACGGGTCTCCCTCCCTGTGCGCTCTGCCAGTGGGGAGCCGGTGCGCGGCGTCGGGGATTGAGTGCGGCAGCTCCGGCGTCTGCATCAGCCCCGCGCTCTGGTGCGACGGGACCGTGCACTGTCCCGGCGGGGCGGACGAGAACCGCTGCGGTGAGTCAGGGCGGCCGGCGGGTGTCGGGGAGGGCAGTGCCGGGCTCAGACAGGCGCAGGGCGGCACGGACAAGCCGGGCAGGCGTCTGAGTCGCGCGGGCGCGCTCACCAGGTGCCATCGGAAGCGCGCGGAGTGTTTGAACCTTAAAAACGTGTTACAGTAAGAGACACATTGCTCAGAACCCCTCACTGCCAGCGCACTCATCCCATCGTCCTCGGCAATGTGTCTTTTACTGTCTGAAGCTTTTTTTTTTTTTTTTTTTAAATTTCACCGCATCTTTCCATCGCTCCTTATAATGTCGCCAGGTGTGCACTTCTGTTGGCTTTTATCATTTTTGTTGTTGTTGTTGCTGGGGATCGAACTCAGGACCTTGCACTTGCTAGGCAAGCGCTTTACCACTTGATCTAAATCCCCAACCCTGCTTTTATCATTTTCAATTTTTTTTTGTTTTAATTGGCAAGTAAAAATTGCATTATGATGTACGGTCTGGCGTTCTGATACATCCACGCCTGTGGGGTGGTGGGGTCGAGCGAGTTAACACATGCTTACCTTTACTTATTGATGGTTGTGTGGTAAGATCACTTAAAATCCTGCCTCTTATCCTTTCCGCATGTATCCAAGACTGTTAAGGCCAGTTGCCCTGTTGCAGGGTAGATCTCTTGAACTTACTCCTCTTGTCCAAACGAAACTGTATTGTTGGACCAAACTGTCCTCAACTGCACCCCAGCCATGGTAAACACAGCTCCATGCTAGCTTTCTGTTTGACTTTTAAAAATTCCACCTGTATGTGAGGACGTGTGTGTTTGTGTGTGTGCACCTGGCTTACTTCACTTAGCAAAGCGCCTGCCGGGTTCATCCATGTCATTTTAAGTGATAGAATTTCATGCCTTTTGAAGGCTGAGTAATACTCCACTATGCGTGTCTACCATATTTTCTTGATTGTTCATCTTTTGATGGACTCTTTGGTTGATAACCTAGCCTGGTTATTAAGAATAATGCTTCAGTGAACATAGGGGTGCAGATTTGTCTTCGACATACTGATTCATCTCCTTTGGATAAAAACGCAGTTGTGGGAGAGCTGGATCATATGATAGGTCTATTTTTAATTTTTTGAGGAACCTCCACACTATTTTCCACCCCCAAATTTACATTCCACCAACAGGGTCAATGATTTCCTCTTTTCTACACTGTCACAAGGCTTGTTATCTTTCATCCATTTGTTAATAGGTGCTATCGTGCTACTATAGTTTAATTTGCATTTCTCTTCTATTTCCTTTTCCTATTGTGTAGAACTGGGGGTGGAACCCAGGGCCTTTGCACTGAGCTGCACCCCATTTCTGGAAACTTTAGAACTGTGGAGTCAGGGGCATCCCCAGGACCCCTGTTGGATTTGCTCACACCCCTGTGGGAGTTTAGTGACTACCTGGCTTCCCAGCTGGCCAAGTGTGATGGAAGAGGCGGCTCCCCGCTCTCCAGGACCCTGTCTGGCACACCCTCAACCCGTGTCCCCATGCCTGTGTGAGAAATATCCTTGGTCCTGGCTCGGGGAGTTTCCCGGGAGGAGACCTGAGGAGTCAGAAGCCGGGTCACTTTGGTGGTGAGGCCCTCTGTGTAGACCGCGTGCGTAGTGTGTGTGTGTGCGCGAACCTACTTCCTTCCTCTGCTTCTCGTCTTTCAGACGTCAGAAGGCGGCAGTAGAAACCCTGGAGGCGATTGTCCCTAAGAATTCTGTGTTGTGCGCTTGACTTTGCTAAGGGAACTAATCTCGTGTGTTCTCACCACACAAAAAAGAAAAGAAAAGAAAACGAAAGATGACTAACCCGAGGCTCCGGGTGTTAACTAGCTTGACTGTAGTGATCGCGTCTGGGTGGGATGTATATCAAACCACCGCGTTGAGCACTTTAAATGTGCACACACGCTATCGTTTACACCTCAGCAGCACTAGAAAGATTCCTGGTACCTTGAAAAGCAAGCAAAGAGCTTGTGGAGGCGGCTGGCTCAGACTCCGCGCCAGCTGTGGAGTGCCGAGCGGGAGGCGGAGCAGGAGTCTCCAGTCACCCACCCCCCAGCCGGGCAGAGACAGCTGCTGCCTCTCTACCTCTCCACAATGGCAGTTTTATTTTTAACTGTGGAAATATATTTCATTGCTGTTACTTGAAAAAAATCGTGGTAGACTTTACTTTTCAGAGTGGTGTTAGGTTTACAGAAAAGCAAGTGGAAAGCGCAGAGACATCTGGAGTCCTCCCCTGCACCCAGCTGTACCCCTTTTTAATTTTTATTAGTGCATGTTTGTGATACATAATGATTGCATTCATTGTGGGGAGCTGGTGTCTGTACAT
Organism: Hystrix cristata; assembly: GCA_004026905.1. Taxonomy (NCBI): domain Eukaryota; kingdom Metazoa; phylum Chordata; class Mammalia; order Rodentia; family Hystricidae; genus Hystrix; species Hystrix cristata. Next base: position 7,010 of record PVJO010009846.1, read on the forward strand.
AACACATCTTCATTCTTTTTTACTCTCTATCTCTTGGTCCCCTTCCCATTTGCAAAAGCTCTATCTCCTGGTTTGCTGTCACCTATCCTTTATTTTGTTCTTTGATTTACTTATGCCTCGGGTTTCTCATGTCAGAGAAGCCATACAATATTTAAGCCTGTGAGTCTGATTTATTTCACTTAGCATTATGGTCTCAAGGTGCATCCACTTTCCTACAGAGGGCTCAAGTTTATCCTTCTTTATGGCAGAGTAGTACTCCACTGTGTATAAATACCACGTTTTCTTTATCCATTCACCTGCTGATGAACATACAGGCTGCTTCCAAGATTTAGCTATTATGAATTGCGCTGCTGTACACATGGGTGTGCATGGATTACTGTAATATGTCGTCTTTAACTCTTTAAGGAAGACGCCCAGCAGCAACCCGCCCAGTAGCCGGGTTGAATGGAATCTCTAGTTTTAGTTTGGTTTCCTTAGTGGTTGTGCTTGTTTGCACCCCGCCGGCAGTGTAGAAGGCTCCTATATGAAGGTCCCGTGTTAGCATGGCATGTTCTCAGTAACGATGAGCCAAGTGGAGACCTCGCTGTTCACCACAGTCCTCGGCTTATGCCAGCGCTCACTCCTGTTGTCTTGACAGAAGCGCGGCGCTGCAGCCCTCCACCTGGTGTCGTCTGAACAGGCTGCCCTAACGTCGCTGTGCCCGGCCGTCGGTCCCTCCCTGACGCCCACAGCCCTGACCTCGGGGACCTCTCCCTCGCTTCGCCTCCCAGCGTGTCCCCCCGCTGGCACCCCACGGCGTGCAGCCCTTTCAGATCAGCTTCTTTCATGCAGCGATGTGTGTTCCAGGCCTGCACGTCTTTTCCTGGCCCCACAGCTCCTTTCTTTCAGCACAGAATAACATCCCATTGTCCGGCCGCGGGCCGCTTCTGCATCCACTCAGCTCCCGCGGGGCCGGGTCGCCGCACATGCTGGCAGAGTCACTCGCCACCAGAGCGTCAGAGGATGATCACGACCGGGAGGTGTCAGCGGGCTGTCTGATGCACCCGTCTGCAGACAGGACCCATTTATAGTTAGGTCACCTGTCTTCCCCCCAAAATGCGGAGCGCTGCTTATGGCCTCCTGGCTTTTCCTAAGTGACATCTTGCCTGACGCACCCTGCAGCGCCGTGGTCGCCTGTCCGCAGCACCGTTGGAGGGTATCCACGGTGACTCACGACTTGTGCATCCTCGAGTTGAGTAGGAGTCGGCTCCAGGCACTCACCCCCTGGGGGCGCTTGACCCAGAGAAAAGTGCGCAGGATTCCGGACTGGTCAGAGCTCCAGGGAGAGAGAAAGGAGGAGCGTGGGAGGGTGTCGACTGCGTTCAAGTGTTTTATTTCCGTGAAGAACTGAGGCTGCTTTGGTAAAGTGTGGACGAGTGTCGACGTGCTAGAGATCCCCTTCATGCCGGGCCTCTCCTGGGCTTCCGGTGCTCTGCCGAGGCCAAGGTTTGGTCAGAGGGGAGTGTCAGTGTCATTCAAAATGACTGCGAAAGAATGCTGCACTTTAACCCTTTGTATCATCCTTTAACTTCTAAAATTTTGTTTTATGAGTCCATGTTTGCAACACATAACGATCACATGCCTGGTGGGGAGTCTCTGTATGTTCATATCACGGCTTCCCTCTTTTATAGCTGCTTCCTCTCCCCCTCCTGCCTCCCTCCATCTCTTGGTCCCCTCCCCGTCTTCCTGTTTCCTGCTTATTTATTTTTAAAACCAGCTTCATTGCCATATAATTCATACACTGTAAATTCATCCTCGTAAAGTATATTTTCGGTGGCTTTTGTATATTCGCAGATAGGTACAGCCACCACCATAGTCGATGATGGTGTATCATCAGGAAAGCCCGAGCCCTGCGCCCCACGTCCTGTCCCGTCCCTGTCCCCCCGTCCCTCCTCCTCACCCCGAACCTTCACTGCTCTGCTTGCTCTCTTGCGTTTCCTGCGCTAGACATCTCACTGGGAGAAAGGTTCGGTCTGTGGGCTTTGTGACCAGCTTCCCTCCCGCAGCCACAATGTCCTCAAAGCCCCGTCATGCCACGGTGTGTGTCAGAGCTCTGTGCCATCTATGGCCCGTGACATCCCATTGCATGTCTTGATCTGCCGTGTTGCCATCCATGGGCTGCAGTCGGGCATTTCCAGCCCTTGGCTGTGGCGGAGGGCGCTGCAGGGACATTAGGACATGTGCGTGTCTGGATACCCCTCTTCAATCTTTTTTGGAACAAACACAAAAGAATTTTAGGGGAAACAACACGGCTCCCTTTGGATGTGAGAAGAGCCACCACTGACTGCCACCCCCGGCCCCTCGGTGTCTGCACGGCACCGTGAGGCCCAGCTGGCAGCCAGGACGACCCAGGTCGGGAGCTCGCGGACGCTCACAGAGAACTGGCCTCTCTTGCAGTTCGCCTCTACGGACCCAACTTCATCCTTCAGGTCTACTCGTCCCAGAGCAAGACCTGGTACCCGGTGTGCCAGGACGACTGGAGCGAGAGCTACTCGCGGGCGGCGTGCATGGACATGGGCTACAAGTGAGTGTGCGCCGGGAGGGGACAGCACGTCCGAGTGACGGTCACAAGCCGAGGGACCTAGAGAGTCACATTGCTGCCTGCCCGGGGAAGCATGGGCAGCGGGCGCTGGGGACAGGTGCCTTCCGAAAGCCGAGCCGCAGAGCCGGAGGAAGCCCTGCCAGCACCTCGGCCAGCCCTCTCCTCCATCCGAGGAGCAATGCTCCCCTGCCCTGCACCCTCCTGGTCGCCGGCAGCACCCCAGTGCAGCGGTCCCCACGGCGGGGCGTGAGCGTGAGCCTGGGGCGGCTTTTGCCTGGGCTGAGCCTTTCCTCAGCTTTCTTTGCGTCTGGGAGCCGCTGAAGGCTTTTGAGCAGAGGAGACAATAGCCAGGTCCACGCACGGGGTGACGAGGAAGCCGTGTGTCCTGCTGGTGATGCCTCGCCGAGGGCTCAGCAGCGGAAAGGTGTCCCTCATCCATTCCTGCTGCTGTGGCAGAACGCCCAAGCTGGGGTGCGGGGTGGAATGGGAGAGACGTCCTCCCGCTGGCTCTTCTCCCAGTAGAAAAGGGCAAACAGGAGCGTGGAGAGGGCAGACGGAGAGGGTGGAGGCTGGGCCTCGGGGCTGGGGGAAAGGGTGGTGTTATTTTATTGACCCATTCTGTCCCCTGCTGACTTCATGCAATATTAGGAAGTTCTGGATTCCCGTCTTCGAAGGGAATTACTACTCAATAAGAAAGCCGGTATCTTGGCTGGTGCAACTTCAAAATGCTGTTCTGGGACAGTAGGTTGGGTCACACAGCGACTCCCATCACAGCTCAGGAAGCTTCTGCAATTTTATGACGGGGAGTATTTTAACATCTGTGTATTCTATTAGATTGTATGGGTGTGATCAAAATATATGGTGAATATTTAAATGGAAGATTTATTATAGTAAAAGACACATTGCCATGATTCCCCCTCAGAGTCCTCCCCTCACCGTGAACACACTCATCCCACCATCCTTAGTATAGTCTCTTAGTATAGTACTTTTTAAAATTTAAGCATTCATTGTACTTTTGATTGCACACCATACGTACTTCATTCCGGTCCAAACCACACCGGATTTGAACCATGATCGCTGGAAGACTTTGGCCTCCTGGTACAAGGTTACTGGATTGAACACGCTAGTTGTCATACAGTGTCATGTGACTGGACCTTCTAATTTTGTTTTTCTTACTAAAGCGATCACTCCTGCTCTGAGAGGGTTTCCGGGTACAGCGCAGACTTCCTATAACCACTATTGTAAACATTGCCCACCTCTTTAGGAACAGTTTTTATTCTAGCCGAGGAATAGAAGATGACAGCGGGGCAACAGGTTTTATGAAGCTCAACACAAGTGCCAGCAACATCGATCTCTATAAAAAACTGTACCTCAGGTCTGTGCCGATTTCTTCCCTCCTTTGCAGAACCTGGCAGTGAGGAGAGCCCGGAGATCCCTGGGTGTCTGGCCCCGAGCTGGTTCCTGTGGGGGGTGGTTCTGGGTTTGCAGGCTCCGTGCTGGGCGTGGGGGGCAGTCAGAATCCAGCCAGGATGGGTTGCTCTCTCTGCTCTGGGTTTATTCTTGGGATGAAGCCAAGGTTTGTTTGTTGCTATAACAAAATGCCAGAGGCAACCTCCTTTATAGAAAGGAGACATTTATTTTGGCTCATGAATCTAGAGACCCAAGGTGCAAACACCATGGTGCTGGCTTTGGCGGGGGCCCCTCAGGCTACTCCACAGCATGGTGGGAGGGCCCTGTCCCTTGTGGTCTCTCCCTGTCCTTACAAAGCCACCAGGATTCAGTGGTGGGGGCTCCACCCCGAGGGCCTAATCTCATCTAACCACGTCCCAAGGATCTCCATGCCAAACTCCATAATTCCCTGAATACCGTGATGTCAGACTTTGAGGACCAAGCCTGTGTGCGTTTTGGGAACAAACCCCATTCACTCCATTGCAACTATCCGGGGGTCCCAGGCAAGGTGACCAGCCTTCCTGGTCAACCCCGGACCTTGCAGATCTCAGCACTGAAAGTCCTTCCCAGGGACCATCTCAGCTGAGGTTCTTGAGTCCTTTGGCCCCAGCTCATGGCAGTGTGGGGACAGCGTGCTGGACCCTGAGCACAAGTGTCCAGTCCAGTTTGGCAAGCATGTCTCGTACCTCGAAGCTGGCTTGTGACCCTGAGCAGGCCGCGGCTGTCCAACGTGTGGAGATGAACACAAGCCCAGGGGATCGTGACTGACCGCTAGGAGGGTGGGAGGCCACCCAGTTTGTTTCGTGTGTGACTTGGAGACCTGCAGGACCTCACTGTGCTCGGAGTGGGTTTTGGTGGGAATTGCGTGCTGCTAGGGGCTCCTTGCAAATGTGGGTGGTGCTCTATCTCCCCCCTCCTGGGAACTGGGGCTCTGAGGAGGGGAGGGGAGAAGAAGCTGCCATCCTTGGCAGGAGTCTTGGAACGCACAAGGTGGCAGCGGCTTTGGGAGAAAAAAGAGAAGGTCATTGTCTAGAATGTCACGGCCCGCCTGGTGGCAGGGTTGGGGCGGGCGGGGAGGCTCTGAGCGGCCCTTTGGCCTCCGGCCAGGCTCCTCTGTGTGCTGCTGGTTCCCAGGCACTGGGGACTGCGAGGCGGTGTCCCTGTCCACCTCAAGATTCTCGGGAAATGGCACCTTTTCGAAGCAGTGTGCTTTCTTCGGCTTGGCCTCGTGAGCGGCCTGTGGCCAAAGCCTGTGAGTTCCACACCAGCAGTGGCCAGGGAACGGCGCGGGGCGTCTCAGGAGGCCCCCGGAAGCGGGGAGCGCCACGCTGCTCTTTCAGTGTTTTGTTAGAAGGCGATTAGAATGAGGCCAGGCCAAAGCCACGATTTGTACAGAGGCACGATCACCCAAGGGAGCCAGGGTGGGCCGTGTGAGTCTTTGTGTTTGGCCTGGACGAGGTTCCGCGGAGCTGGTCCTGCGGGTTGGGCCCGGAAGTGTTTCAGACCTCAGATCTTTCAGATTTGGAATGTTTACATAAACATAATGGGACATCCTGAAGCGAGGTCCAAGTCTGAACAGGAAAAGTGCCCCTGTGTCCCCTGCCACCTTTTCCACTCGACCCATCCTGCAGGTGCTGACAATGTTTGGAATGTGGTGCGTGTCGGAGTTTGGTTTCGCTGGGTGGGATGTTTAGCCAGAGGGACTATTCTGATCGCATTTGGCCGGTGGGAAACAACTGAGCGTTAAGCAGCTCGCCTAGGTCGCACAGTGGGGCCTGGAGCCCGGGACTTTGGCTCTGTCCCCATGGAGATCTAGTCACCCTGTTAGGGTCTCCATTAGGGGACCCTCTGTCCTGGGGAGCCCGGAGCGGGGACACTGGGAGAAATGTGCGTGTCCAGGTCCTGCGTACACTGTAGTGACGCGGCCTGCTCTGTCTTTCAGCAGCGCCTGCTTTTCACAGAGTGTGGTCTCCCTGCGCTGCATAGGTGAGTCCGTCCTTGAGTTTCCTTCTTTATATTTCTTTCTTACTTTTTTTTGAATTTTTGAGACGGGTTCTTGGTGTGTAGTCCAGACTGGCCTTGAGCTCACTATGTAGCCCAGGCTGGCCTCGAACGCGCAGTGATCCTCCTGCCTCAGCCTCCAAGTGCTGGGATGACAGGTGTGTGTCCTCATGCCCAATTTTCCACTTTACATTTGTAACTAGAAAGCGTTCCGTGCCTTGAGAAAAGTGCTTCACCGAGTCTCTGGGGACGTGGTAAGGGAGGGTGTGGGGACCAGGTAGGCTGGCTCAGGTCCCTTGCACAAGGAAGCAGGTGACCTGAAGGCCAGTGCTACAAGCCGGGGTGGGTGCTTGCCAGTGGCTCCCATGCGGGGCACCTGCACCCCACCAGTTCTCCTACAGTACGGCTTGGGTCACCGGGCAGCTGCCCTGCACCCAGCTTTCCTGAATGGCCTCCTGGGCCACCAGACCACCTACGGGGGGCACTCTGGTCACCAGTGCAGCTGGCACCGGGTCAGGGAGTGGGTGGAGTGTGTCCCCATGAGACCCCATGACGCAGGGGGTGAGAGGTGCCTGCCGCCTCTCCCTTGCCCACCCGCCCCGACCCTGGGTGAGACTGGGCTGTGGCCCTGTGGGCGTCAGGTGGCCCTGTGCCCACTCACTGCCCATTGGCCCTGTGCTTGTGTTCAGAGTGTGGTGTGCGCTCGCCAGGCCTCCAGAGCAGGATTGTGGGAGGGTCGGCAGCTGCACTGGGCGACTGGCCCTGGCAGGTCAGCCTGCACGTCCAGGGCACCCACGTCTGCGGAGGATCCATCATCACACCCCAGTGGATTGTGACAGCCGCCCACTGCGTGGAAGAGTATGTCTGTGTCCCCAGTGGCCCCATCCTGCCACCTCCCAACGTGTCCCTACCTCAGGGATGTGTGACTGTAGGCAGGTCACTGGTGACTCCCAGGGGCTGCTTGAAGGCAAAGGAGGCCACCTTTCTGACTTGGAGTATGCCTTCCATCCCTCCCTTCAGCCCATGGATTCTCAGGACCCACTATCAGTGAGGTTCTCTTAAAATCCCAAATGAAATCCCCAGATAAAAGGAAGTTCTTGATTACTACCAATGAGATGTGTTCATTAGCACAGTTATTAAGCACCTACTGTGTGTGGGGAGGTGCGGTGGCGCGGAAAGGTTCCTAAGACCCAATCCTGCCAGGAATGGGGTTCGAAGCCTCAGGTTGGGGTTCAGCCCCTGTGTGTGCCTGGCCCTGAAGACAGGAAGAGCAGGGGTCCCCCAGGAGGGGACAAGGGAGAGGGAGAGGGATGGGCACAGGAGGAGGCCGAGGCAGGCGGGAGCCCTGTGGTTTGGGGGTCCTGGGTGCCGCTCCAGCGTGTGGCTTTTGGTGACCCTCGGGGAGGCGGCCGTCTGTGCCCTGAGGCCTGCATGCTGCCCCTGTGTGTCCAGGCCTCTCAACAGCCCCCAGCACTGGACAGTGTTCGCGGGGATCCTGCAACAGTCGTTCATGTTCTATGGGAGCGGACACCGCGTGGAACAGGTGATTTCGCACCCGAATTATGATTCCAGCACCAAGAACAACGACATCGCTCTCTTTAAATTGCAGACGCCGCTGGCTTTCAGTGGTACGTGGGGCGCAGGGTGCCGAGGGCTGCAGCTCGGGAAGCGCGGGGCTGGATGGGGACAGGAGGGACCAGCGTCGGGTTGGCTCCCGGGGCTCACACGTGTTCTCAGCCGTGCAGAGCAGAGGTCGGATTGACACAGGGAAGGGCTGACACATCAGGGCCTCTGGCAGCCGGGCGGGGATACAGCCTCGGGGGACTGAGGACTGTGGCACTGCTCCCAACTCTGCCCACTAGAGGGCAGGCGCACCCCCAAGTGTGAAATCGAAGAGGTCTCCAGCGGCTACAAGTGTTCTTGGGGCACCTTAAATAATTTCTAGCTTTATTTCTTCACCTACATTCTGAAAGCAAAGCCCTTAAAATTTAAACAAACACCACTTTTTCTTTTTTTTTCTTTTTGCAGTACTTGGATGTAGAGTCTCACATGTGCTGGGCAAGTGCTCTACCACCGAGCAGAATTCTCAGTGCTATTTTTATTTTATTTTGAGACAAGGTCTTACTAAGTTGCCCAGGTTGGGCTTGAACTTGCAGTCTTCCTGCCTCAGCCTCCCAAGTAGCTGGGGTTATAGGCACGTACCACTGTACCCGCCCCCTTAGTGTCTTACTTGGCCCTTGCTGTAGTCCGTGTAAGGGTCAGCTTTTGGTCCCCCACCTGTGCCATTTTCATGCTCTGTTACCTGAGGATGCTCATCACGTGTCTCAGAGGCAAGCTGGCCTGCACTTCGCTCCACAGTCACACAGTTCCAGAGGGGAGCTCCTTGCCCGTTAGAAGAGGGGCCTGCTGGGGCGGATGGGAGCCCGGGAGCGCTGGACCCGGTTCCAGGCAGGCGGCCAGGTGCCGCTGTGGGGTGCCGTGGGCAGCCAGGCGTAGCACCTCGCCAAGGCCTGCATGGACCAGGCTTTCCCTCCTTCAAACAGACAGGGTGAAGCCAGTGTGTCTGCCCAACCCCGGCATGATGCTGGACCCAGGACAGGAGTGCTGGATTTCCGGATGGGGGGCCACCTACGAGAAAGGTGAGGCTGCAGGGCACGTGGGGCAACAGGGACACGGAATGGGGCCCAAGGTGCGGATGTGGGAGGTCTGGGTCTCAATCCCAGTACTGCGACTCGACGGTGGACAACTTGGGGCAGTTTGCCCAGAATACGACTCAGTTTCCCGTCTGCTTCATGGAAAAATCACAGTGGCCCTACCCGACACACCGGGAGAGAGCTTGGTGTTAGGCTGGGCTGAGGGAGGGCAGGAGGAGGGAGACCAGGCGTCCCTCTTCTGGTGAGAGCCGCTGGCCCAAGGCCCTGTCCCCAGGGACGACCTCGGATGTGCTGAACGCTGCCTGGGTGCCCCTCATTGAGCGCACGCGGTGCAACCAGAAGTACATCTACAACGACCTGATCACGCCAGCCATGATCTGCGCGGGGTTCCTCCAGGGCACCGTTGACTCCTGCCAGGTGACTGCGAGACGTGCTCAGCCTCCGGGCTTGCCGGCTGCCCTGGGGACAGGGATGGTCTCCGGGGGGCCACAGGGCCGGCTGTGGGACAGCCAGGAGTGATGGCTGCTAACCTGGAGAACTCGGGTGGCGGAAGCGAGTGCTGCTGGCCAGGCCCACAGACTGCAGCTTCTCCAGGAAGCTTGTGCTTGGTACAAGCAGCGCTGGCCCACGGCTAAGTGGTCTGGCCATTCTGAACTGCGGGCAGCCGTCTGGTGCTGGTGTGGGCAAACTCTGCCACACGCCCTCTGCCTCCCGGGTGGCATGTGATGGCGGGTTGCGACTTGACTTTACGGTCTCTGTAACGCGGCGCATCCCCCCAGGGTGACAGTGGAGGGCCGTTGGTCACTTTGAAGAACGGCACCTGGTGGCTGATTGGGGACACAAGCTGGGGGTCCGGCTGTGCCAAGGCTTACAGACCAGGGGTCTATGGGAACGTGACAGTATTCACGGACTGGATCTACCGACAGATGCAGGTAAAGCTTCCCTCCACTCTCCCGCCGCACTCGCTGCTCCCTGAGCCAAGAGGTGTCTCCCAGGCGAGCTCCTCTATGACCACAGTGCCAGCCGCCGTCAGCACCCCAGTGTCTCCCATCCTGCCCCCGTCCCATCACCCCAAGGAGCTGCCGCTGACGGTGACAGGAAGGGCTCAGGCCCATCCCCACACAACCCACGAAGCCCAGCTCCAGGTGAGGGAGCAAACAGAGGGATGAGCCAGGACAAGGACCCGCCCCCTGAGAGGCGCTTGAGGCCCAGGCCCCGTCCCTTCCCTGCCGCCCACCCCCATGGCAGAGCAGCACCCTCGTCCTAGGGCCCCGAGTGCTTTCCAGGTGGGGGGCCATGAACACCCTGCTCCGTCCGTTCAGGGTCTCCCTCCTTGCAGCAGGGCCAGGAGCAGGGGCATCTGCACAATGCTCGACTCGTGTCCCCTCAGTGTCACCTGGGTCACATGGCCACAGGGCCAGGCACCACCTGGCCAAGGGCAGGAGGTGGGGAGCAGACAAGGCCGGTGACCCTGGAGCCACGAGGAGGAGGGTGTTGGGACAGAGGGAGCAGGTGACAGGCATGTCCGGCGTGTCCAGCCGGCAGGTGGCTCGGGGAGAGGTGTCCAGCCCAGGGCGGGGAGCAGAACAGAGTCGAAAGAACCCCGAGATGCATTGGAGGCCTCGGCCTAGTGGTTCTCAGGTGCACCCTACACCCCTGTGTCCCCGTGGCTGCCACCCACAGCCCCTGAGCTCCACACGGAAGGAAGAATCGTCCCTGCATGCTACAGAGCTTCCTGGCCCTAAGCCTAAGTCCCTCACATCGACCTAGGAAAAACAATTTTCTGTCTCTGTGTGGCCCAAAAGCCACATCACTTCTTTGTCCCTTTGAACAGGCGAACAGCTAATCCCGGGACTGGGGCCTGACGTCCAGCACAAGAACAGGAGGGCCGACCGAATGCCCACCAGCGGCCCTTCCCCTCATTAAACAGTGATTGTCGACGGCACGTCCCTGTCCCGTGCAGGCTCCGGCGCCCTCTCCCGCCCTCTGTCCCTGACCCCTTGCCCCAAAGTGGGGACCAGGACTGCCGGGTGGGGGCCCAGGGCCCGAATGCGGAGGACAGAGTGGTGCTGCCTGCTGGGTCCTCCAGACCCGTTCTGGAGGGCCTGGATGGTGGCCTCTTGGTGACCAGATGGCCCGGGCAGGAAGGGGACAGGCTGGGCAGGCCATCAGGGGAAGAGAGGCCGCCATGAGGGATAGCCGCCTCTGCGGCTTGGCTCTCCACAAGTAGTTTGGTTTGGTCTGCTATTTTTATTTTATTTTTTTGTGCTACTGGGAATGGAACCCAGGGGCCTTTGCACTGAACTACATCCCCAACCCTTTTAAAAATTTTTATTTTGAGACAGGCTCTTGCTAAGTTGTTAAGTTGCCCAGAATGGGCTCAAACTTGTGATCCTCCTGCCTCAGCCTCTCAGCGTGCTGGGATTACAGGCCTCCACCACTGTGCCAGGCCTAGTCTGGTCATTTCTTTTGTGCTTTTTTTGCTGCTCCTGGTGGATGCAGCAAAGAAGGAAATCGAGTGCAGAAGAGACCATCCCTTCATGGGTAGTCACTTATGAGGGTAAAGGAAACTCTTTTCATGGAGCTGAGACAGAAAGTGAGGGCAAAGGGAAGCCTACATCCTGTTTCTGCTGCACAACCCAGGTGGCTGTCCTTGGGGACACCCAGCCGGGCCCCCAGCCCCTTCTCGGCTCCCTGTAGCCCAGCTCTTCTGAGCAACGGGCAGGGCCGGGCACCGTGAGGACCCTGTCAGTGCTCTGGTCTCGTGGAGACAGGGTCCACCAGGGATCCAGGGCCCGGTCAAGTTTCTCTTCTCACTACCTCGGCGCCCGGAGCCCGGCTGTGGCCTGATTTCCATCGCTGAAGCTGCCCTTGTTGGCGCTGCTCCTCTGAGGTTCTGTGTGGAGCTGGGGAAGACCAGCCCCAAGCTGGCGACAAAGACCAGAAAGTGCGCATCCCTGGGCTCCCACGAACGGGGACCATGCTGGCACGGCCCTGTGCGCCGCCCTGCCCCTTCCCAAGCACACGGGTTCCGGGGGCGGCGCGGGCACTGTGCCTCGCAGGATGGGGTGCTTCTGTGGGAGCAGCACCGGGCCTTTCCTGAGACAGCCTCCACGCCATTTGCCCCCCCGAGGCTCGGGCGCGAGCCCGTGGGACCAGTTTGCCTTCTGCTTTGTGACTGTCCTCGGCTGCAAGATTCACCTGTGAAGTATTGTGCAAATAAAGTCTCCAGTTTTTCCAATACCTGTCTGGTCTTTGTGGCTGTGCCTGGTATGGAGAGCCAGCCTGTCTCTCCTTGTGTGGGGGTGACCACGGGGCTCCTGTCTGGCAGGGCGAGGAGGGTGCTGGTCGGAGCACCCTGCAGAGGCCGGCAGGTCCCACAGCCTGCTCGGCGGTCAGGACCTCCAGTGTGTAAAAGGGGCAGTACAAACCGGCCAAGGCCCCTTGCTTGCTTTGCTACCTTCTGCCCGCTGTGAACTGTTTCCCTGCCTTGGAGCCAGCCAACTATGCACTGAAACCTCTCCACACTGAGATAAATACACCTTCCTCCTCTAACTTTGGGTGTTGGGTATGTTGTCTCAGCAACAGAAAAGACCAAGACAGCAGCAGAAGAAGATGAGGTCCCAGGCCCACCTCCTTCCACCAAGCAGACCCTGCGTGCTGGAGACGGGTGGCGTCCACAGCACAGACGCTGTGCCTGGCGAGGCTTCCTGAGCTGCTCAGTCCGGCTTCTGCCAGCACCACCCACCTTGTCTTCCACCAGGGGCACCAAGGGAAGTAGGGGACTTTGAAAAGGTCAGCCTGGTCACTTGCCTTTACCTCCAGGGAAGGCTGGAAAAAGTTGAAAAACTGGGAAAGGGAAGGGACTTCTCTGGCCATGCATAAAGCCATCGCTCTGCAGAGCCCCCTCTAGGCTCACGGCTGGGCGGCGAGGCCCTGGCGGCCACCAAGAGGAGACAGGAAAGCAGCACGGGGCACCGGGAATGGGGCGGCGCAGGGCACCCTGCAGCTCCTGTCTGCTCGCAGATCCCTCCCTGGACTCTCAGGAGAGCTGGGGAGGCGGCAGGGCAGGGGAGGGGCCCTCCTGTGGCCCCACGCCCAGGCTGGACATCCGTCTCCCTGCACCTGACCTCATTCTGGGGACCTTGCATTTAGAGGAAGTCCCGCCCTAGCAGGAAACAGTGGACTAATCCCCTGATGAGTATAGTGACAACCCGGTCACCTTCTAACCACCGCGGGCTTTAGGGGGACGGAAGGGCTAACCCGTAATGGGGCTCCGTTCCCAGGGGGCAGCCAGAGCACCCACATCACCACCCGAGGGCGCTGCCGGCGCGGTCCACGGGCCGCCCTGTGGCTGTCACCGGCGCCCAGTCTGCGCGGGGTTCGCTTTCTGCAGTGCCCATCCGATGGCTCCGGACCAGCGCGTCAGGACGCGGACCCTCCAAGGCACGTCGCGCGGAGCAGCGTCGTGCCCCGAGTCCCCCGCACCGCGAGGCACCCGCTGAGCTTACCGTTTCGGCCCCCGGCGGTTTCCCGATGCGGCCGGTTTGCAGGGCGGCTCCGCAGGCCGCACACGGGTCCTGCTTCCCATCTGCCCGCCTGGACCCTCCCAGGGACACAGCTCAGGGCCAGGGACGGCGGAGGCTGCTTCCCGGCTGCGTCACAGCAGACTCCGGCAAAGTCTGCTTTCACCCCGTCGTAGAAACTCCAGCCCGCCATCCACTGGCCTGCTGTGTTCGCAGCAAATCCTGACGGCAGCAGGAGGCTGAGCAAGACCCCTCACCTCATGGCCGGGAAGTGAAAAAGGCCGGAGGAGGAAGGGCCGGACCCCACTGCGCCCTTCGGGCACAGGCCGTGACCCAGAGGCCTCCATGAGGCCTCTCAAAGCTGCACAACCTCCGATGGCGCCGGGGACACTCCAGATCCAAGCAGCGGCGCCTGCTAAAGTGTGCTGTGAACAAACCTGAGACAGGACTAGCAGCTGAGCCGGGCACGTCAGATACGGTGGGTAACACGGAGAAAACCTGCCTACTGACAAACATTTTAGTTAGTAACATGAAATGAAGCCCAGGAGAAAGCAATAGAGCCAAGGCCACAACCAAAGACAATGTTCCCAAGTCCCTTATGATGTCAGGCAGCGAGAGCTTTTGACCTAAATATGGCAGAAAGGAGACCGGGCCAAATACTGCAAGCTTTACTGGGTAAGGGTGCAGCAGAACTCGGGGTTCAGTGGCAGACAGCAGCTGGAGGAGGGTGGCCGAGCTGCTGCTCCCACAAGAGGAGAGAAGTCGGTTCTACTAATTCGCTGGGCTAGCTGGAGTCTGCATTTCTACGGCCAGGTGCACGGTTCCAAAAGACGGCCTGGAACGCTGACAGTCCCCACGGGTCCTGGAGACCGTTGGTTTCCACGCGTCTGGCGTCCCGTGCCAGACACCCGGCACTGTGGTTTGACCTAGACCCCTTGAGAAGGACTTCAGTGCTTGGGCTGTGGTGGCCCTGGGGCAGCACAGGGTGAGGGCCACAAAAGAAGACAGAAGGAAGAGAAAACACACAGCATCGCCCGGCATCGGCAGGGGAGGGACCATGTTACAGTCCTGGACAAGGCGTTTGTAATGATCAACTTGTCCACGTGCAGGGCTGAGCAGAGTCGAGCCCAGGGCTAAAATGGCAAGGGGACAGAGATGCCACGTGAAGACACAGATGCCACACCGCTAGCCCATTTTAGTTGCCTCTCAGACATCTGCAGGCCCAAGTGATGTCAGTGTTTTTTAGCAAAATCAGCCTCCGGGTCCCCTAGAAATAACCCAGGAAACTGTCCCCTAACCCACCAGTCAGAGGTGTTCTCTATGTGAAAGTAGGAAAACTAAAAATGCATCGCCTAACTGTGCAAAACGCAGAATTGGTGATTTCTAAGCTGACTAAGGGTGGGGGGAGGTGGCTAGAGCACTTATTTATGATTTTCCTGGGCACCAATTTCCCATTCCACAAAAACATTCTGCTCCTATGGTTTGATCAGGGTCTCACCCAGGTCTGCAGAAATGTGCCACACTAGGAAGGACACTGACCGTCCCGTCCCCAAGGGACTCATTGTGTTACTCTAGCCTTCTGTCCACAACAGAGATCTCCCACTGGGTCACTTAGGTTTGGTGGGGTTCCAAACTTGACATAAATGTAGGTGACCATGCAGCTTGCACCTGGCGGCTCCTCCCTGCTGAGCAGTGAGACCTGCACCCAGGCCCGTCCCCTCATCAGCAGTTTGGGCAGTTAGTTACTGCACGGCTCCGGGATTTGGGGTGCCACCTATGATTTGGAAGTGGTCCTGCCAACAAAATCACTCAGAACCCATCATCTGCCCTTGCTCCTCCACCTAGGGGAGGAGCCACAGAGGCCAGAGTGTAGTACTGGTATCAAAGGCTCTACTTCTCCGGTATATGGTAGGGAAGGAAGTTCGGCCACTCCGGACAATGACATCGGCCCTGGTGATGTTGTACCTTCACCCCTGACACCGGCCCCCCAACAGACTGCATTTGAGGGCTACATCTCAGAGTCCGGGCTGCAGGCTGCCTTCCCGACACACTGTCAGCTGCAGTCAGCTCCTGCCCGTGGCCACCTGGCATGAAGTCAGGGCCCGGCTGGAGGAAGGAATGAATTTTCAGCCCACAGGGGGCGCCCAAGAGCACAGCGGGAAGCCCTCTCCACTGCTGCTCTGGCCCCAGGAGAAGAATGGGGGGGCGAGGTGAGCTTGGTGAGGGGGTTGTCTGGGCCACTCTGGGGCAGCCCGGATGTGCGTTATGCCATCATGTGCTAAGACCTCACACGACCAGCGGAAGTGTTGGCTGACACCAAATTCCAAATACCCATCAAACATGGACTGGGGGACCCAGAGGACACGACTCTCGGGCCGCCCCAGCTGCCTCATGGACACAGATACGTTTATTGAGGGCCGTGCGAAGCTAGCTTGGCTCCCTGGGTATGCAGCCTTCGATCTGGATCTCCGCCGGCCAGCCCGAGTATCTGTTCTTGGAGTTCTCAGAGTGGTTGATCTGAGTGAAGGGGAAGAAAGAATTTTTATTACTCTCTAAACCAGTGGACAAATATTTAACCTGCGTGAGTGGTGAGCAGAGTCACGCAAACAGGGCCACTTCCAGCATGGGGTCTGCCCCGGCCCAAGCAGGCGCTGTCTTTTTCCTTTACAGTGTTCTTTGGAGCAGACAGGCCTTTACTCTCGATAAGAAGCGATGTATCTATTTTCCTTTTGTCATTAGTGGTTGCACCTTTAAGAAATCACTGCCTAGTCCAAGGCCACAAAGATTTATGCCTACTCTTTCCTGAGAATTTAATGCTTGTGCTCTGATGCTCCAGTACTTGGTCCATTCTAGGTTCCTCTGTGTACCTGGTTTCGGTGAAGCAGGGGCCCAAATTTATATTCTTTTAAACATGGACACTTGTATCCCCAACATCATTTGTGGAGGAGTCCATCTGTTTCCCCACTAAATGGTCTTGCTACCCTTGCTGAAAGTCAAGGCTGGCCTTGAACTCATGGCGATCCTCCTGCCTCAGCCTCCTGAGAACTGGGATTGCAGGTGTGCCCCACCATGCCCGGCTGACTGCTCTATTTCAAGACTATTTTGGTGCTGTCTTCATCTCTTCCCTACAGGCAATGATCTAAAGTACAGAGGGTTACATAGCTTGGCTGGGACCACACAGCCTAGACACCCTTAAAACGCCATAGTACAGGGAATTCTGTGTTCGCCTGTGGAAAGCCAGAGAAAGTGGGGTGCTGCCCACCACACAGCTGCTGGGCCCCAAGGAATGATCCAGCAGGACGTGTGCGTGTCCCTGCAAACCTGGCTCACTAGCCTGCGTGAGTCCAGGCAGTGGTGGCCAGAGCGCTCCTACGAGGTCTCTACGGCGTGCGGCATCTGGGCACACTGCCCGGCCAGGGCCCAGGAGCCCTCCCCCGCCCGGGTCACAGCGGACATCACACGGGGACGGCCACAGTGCTAGCTCCGGAGCGTGAGGACACGGGGTCTGCCTGAAGGGCTGCACCTCACCCAGCCCTTCTCTCCACCTTGGGAGGTCACCCTGCTTCGGTCTGTCCTGTCCTCATCCTTGCTGGCCCCGCGACGGCACCTGACAGCGTAAGGAGGGACCCTGGACCCGGGTGCAGGCTGACTCAGAGATGGCTCGGCGGTCTCAGCCTTCTTTGGGGGTTTCGGGTAAGTGTGAAGGTGGGTCGGGGGGCTCGACACATGGCCATGCAGCCTGCTTCCCCTCCTGACCCTGCTCTCTCCCACCGAGCTCCGGAGAGGCTGCTGCCGTAGCCCTGGAGGTGTCCACTTTGAGCTCCCGGCCACTCTCGCCAACCTCCGCGGGACCTCAAGGGTCACTTGGGGGTTCACGCGTCACACGGCTGTTCTGTGCCTTACCTTCTTTGACAAATAACGGTCACAGGACAAGTCAGGACAGCAGCCACCATGGGCCGGGCGTGGTGGCACACGCCTGTAATCCCAGGAGGCTTGCTGTGAGTCTGAAGCCAGCCTGGACTACAGAGTGAATTCAAGGCCAGCCTAGTGAGTTCATGGGAAAACCTGCCTCAAAAAAGAAAAGCAAACCGGAAACCCCACGGTGAGGAAACTGCCCTTATCTGCTGACCACGTGTCGATTCGCTGCCCGTCCTGTTCTCGGTGAGTCGCCTGAGTAGAGCGCTGCCCGCGCCCCGAGCGGGGCAGAGGGAGGCTGCCCCGCTGTGCAGGCAGAGGGCCAGGGCAGGGGTGACCCCAGCTCCAACAGCCCCTTCCGAGGCCCCAGCTCCAGGAGATGTGAGAAGTGGGGACCTTCGGCCGGGATGGAGCCTGACGGACTGGCGGAGCGCTCCCGGGAGAGACTGGACGCCGCTCACCTTCTCCCGGGGAAGCCCGGCGGGCAGCTCGAAGCCCCGGGCTGCCACGAACACCCAGCAGGACCTGAACTTCATGTTCCGGATCTCTCGGCTTCCCAGAGCCTCGATGGCATTCTTCGCGTCATCCTTCAGTCTGCGGATGAAGGGGACCGGTGTGAGGATGGCTCCCTTAAGACGGGAGCCGAGGGAGGGGCCCTTGGCCCCACGAGTCTAGGCTAAGTCACTCAGCTGCCCAGGCTGGGCTTGAGCCTGCAGTCCTCCTGCCTCAGCCTCCAGAATGCTGGGACGTCGGGCCTGCACACCACACCCAGCTGGGCTTGTTTGGAGCGCAGAGTGTTTGCTCTTGTTTCTGAAAGGCTTCACTCCCACCCTCGCCCTCGGCCATCGTCACTGTCAGTCCTTGCTGCCCCCTGCTCTCCCACTGGGAGATAAGGTGGGCAGAAGCTGCCGAAAGACAAGAGCGAAGCCAGAGGGCCTCTCGCCCTTCATCGGGAAACTGAGCATCAGGAGAAAACCCTAGAGGTCAGATGCATTTGGGAAATGCTGGGGTCTGGAGGGGTGTGTGTGTGTGCGTGTGTGTGTGTGTGTGTTCGACTGTGTGTGTTTGGGTGTGTGCAGAGTGTGTCTTCACCTCCTGCCCCTCCAGTAGAGAAACGACCTATTTCTTTCCCCTCGAGTCCCTGACTGCTGCGGAGGGCTGTGCACGCCAGCATCTCCACCTCGGCACGTTTGCAGACATCGGTCTGCTTGGTCACCACCCGTCACTCCTTCGCCTTGAAGAAGCCTCCGGCCCACAGACTTTCTGTCCCACCCGGAGGCCGGGCCGAGGGACCCCGGCAGCGGCTGTGCCCCCGGCTCCTTCCTGCTGACCTGGTGCTGCCGTCGTCGTGGGTCGCCATGAGCAGCAGGGACTTCTGGGGTGCGCTCTGAATGAACCGAGTCATGGGGGTGGAGCTCTCTGCAGGGTCAAGGGGAGCCGTTAGGGTCCTCGCCGGACACGGCCTTGCCTCGCCGGGCTCCCTCCTACCTCGACCTGCACGTCTGCTCTCAAGCCCCGGTCGCCAGAACCGGTCTCGGCCAGTGACCGCCACCCTCGCCGCTGTCCCAGAAATGCCTGGCCCCCTCGAGGTGGGTGAGGGACGGGAGCGACGGGGCCGCCAGAGAGGAGGCTGGACCTGAGCGAGGTGCCCGGGCAGACATCAGACCCTGAGGACGCTGAGCGGTTCCACACCCAGCACCCAGCTCCACAGCTGTCCACAGTTGCCATCACTAACGAGGAGCCAGACTGCAGGGTGACATCTTATTTTCCCCCTGTGGTACTGGAGTGTGAGCCCAGGGACTTTGCATGAAGCTATATCCATGACCCTTTTTATTTTTTAATTTTTGAGACATTGTGTTATTAAGTCACTAAGTTGTCCAGGCTGGGCTTGAACTTGCGATCCTCCTGCCTCAGCCTCCCAGAGCGCTGAGATTAGTGGTCACCACACCCAGCCAAGGGTGACCTCTTAGAGCAGGAGGAGCTCAGCTGCAGGAAGAGATGCACCCCACTGACCCTATATTCTAGAAATGGAGAGAGAAGACGCGCTCTCTGTTTCTTCCTCAGTTGGTGCCTCAGTTTCTCTTCAGAGTCTACCTCACGTTTAAAATTCATTTTGACTCTAACGGCAAGAGAGGTTCCTTACCGCCTTCGTACATATCAAAAGATTGTGTTGCTATCACCTTTCCAGTTATATCTGAAAGTAAAAGAAACAGCGTTTGAAACGGAAGCTCCTGGGACAGAGGGCGTGGTGGAGACCCGGCCCCCACCGAGGGCACCTTTCTTCTCCGTCCCCACAGGAAGGGCCACTGACGAGACGGTTGGGCCAGAGAGGGGCTGCGTCCTAGCAGGCCACCAGCTGGGGACAGAGAGACGGTGCCGGCAGCCGCTCCTGAGCAGTCACCTGTCTGCGCCCAACAGAGTTGATCTTTTTACATTTTACTTTTTTTTTTAGTGCGTGCCTCACGTTCTTCAATAATGATGACGTTCTTCAATGCTCTTTTCGTCCTCTCCCTTGTTTCCCCTCCCTCCATCTCTTGGTCCCCTTCCCTTTTGCAAAAGATCTATCTCCCTGTTGCCTGTTATCTTTTAGTTCGCGGTTTGATTTATTTATATTTTGGGTTTCTCATATAAGAGAAATCATGCAATATTTAAGCTGTGTGTCTGATAAATTTCACTTAACATTATAGTCTCAAGGTGTATCCATTTTCCTATAAATGACTTGTTTATCCTTCTTTATGGCAGGGTAGTATAGTACTCCACGGTGTGTAAATACCACATTTTCTTTATCTAGTCATCTGCTGAAGGACATAGAGGCCCCTTCCAAGAATTAGCCATTATGAGTTGCACTGTTCTAAACACGGGCATGCCTGGG
Organism: Hystrix cristata; assembly: GCA_004026905.1. NCBI lineage: Eukaryota > Metazoa > Chordata > Mammalia > Rodentia > Hystricidae > Hystrix > Hystrix cristata. The sequence goes on from PVJO010009846.1 coordinate 27,008, forward strand.
TCACGGCGATAAGAAGTCTTTAGACAGAGTGGAATGTGACTCTCTCTCCTCGCACGCCTCCCCCGAAGCATGTGTGCCCCTCGGTCCTTCCCACCTTGAACATTAGGGTCCCCGTGGTTCCTGGCCTGGCAGCGTCTTGTCTCACGTGCCTCGGGCCTGCTGTCACCAGCCCACTCCGCCAGCCCTCCCGGGGACATGGCAGGTAGCCCGGTTCCCACGGCTGCCATGGCTCCTACTGCCAGGACCCATGATGGTGACCTGAGAGGAAGCCGAGGCTCGCCTTCCACGGGGTTCTTGGTCACACAGAGGGGGCAGGTGGATGGTGTCATCCTCTGCTCTGACATGCATCTGGGAGCAGATGTGGGCGGCGACAAGGGGCCTCCTCAGCACCCAACCTGGCCGCTCCTCTGGGTCTGCACTGGGCCGCTGCAGGCCCGTCTTAGGTTTTATTGTAAAGTCTTTTTTTTACTCAGTTTTTGGTTGATTTTTTTGTCATCACTGGAACCACTAATAGTGTGAAAAGAGAGGCTCATAAAAATAAACATGTAACTTTAAAATGGATTAAATAGAGCCCTCAACTAGACCATGTCCAAGATGTCTGAAAATCCCATCTCAGAGCTTTTAGGGAAGCTGAGGAAACATCCGTGACTTACAGTTGATGATGGCGATGTTTATCCCTCTCCCGACGTTCCCCATTTTCTCTCCCATGAGCCTGAAATGGAAGCGAGCATCAGCCTGGGACGCCTCTGCGGGTCCTCGCTGTGCACAGCCTCTCTGGCTGCCGTCGCAGACACATCCAGAGCTGAGTGCGGCCCCGGGAAGGCGCCCACACTCGCTGCCCGCACATCCGCCTGGTCTCTGCGGGCTCAGGGCCTTGGGGAAGCCCATGTTGGATCTTACAACACAGCAAAAGGCCAGGGGCAGACTCCTGTTCGCTCAGCCCTTTGCAAACGCTGTGGCGCTGACTGCTCAGCCAGCCCAGGAGCACCCATTTTTCCACACTGGAGATGAGAGATTGTAAGAGATGGCTCAGGGAGAGGTGGATGCAACCCACATGTGGTTTCCTAGCATCTCCTCCTCCTTGTCCCTCAGCATGTGACAGAGCCGTGTGACACTCCTGGAGACCTTCCACCCCACCGCCAAGTTTAATCCAGTTCATCTCCTTTTGAGGGGGGTGCCAGGTATTGAACTCGGGGCCTTACGCTTGCTAGGCAGGTGCTCTATCACTGAGCTAAATCCCCAGCCCCCGCTTCATCTCCTTAAGCAACCACCTTCCATCACACCACTTTTCCCTTTCTAAACTGATTTATGAAATGTAATCTTTAAGGAGATTTTACCCTAAAACCAGAAAGACCAAATGGCTTTTGCGGAGATGGTAATGACACTGACGACGTAGGAGCTGTGTGTGAATGCACACATGAGTGTGTGTGTGCATGGCCGTGTGTGTGCACGAGTGTGAACATACTCTCTACCAGGTTCTGGAATCAGTTATAAGATACCATCCTGGGAGGATTCGGAAGCCTTTCCCTCCTCTCCACCCTGGACCCCTGGATACAGGACTTTCATCTGCTCCCGACAGGTCTACCGAACAAGTCTACCTCCTTGCGCCTTCTATGGAGGCTTAGTGCTTTTAACCATTGTAGAGAATATGGTTTACAACTCTGTTTACACAGAATTCAGAGAGACAATTAAGCAACGGTGCTTTTTTGCAATGTAGGCTCAGGCAGTAAAACCATCAAGAAAAGCAAGAAGAGAGCAAAAGGCCTCACCATCAGGCGTCAGGAAAGCAGGGCTGCGCTCGGGAAGGGGCACACATAGGACTGTGGCGTACTGGTGACAGTGTCAAGGTTTAGACTAGAATGTGCCCCCAAAGGCTCATGTGCTGAGAGGCGGGGCTGGGGGAGGCAACTGGAACTTGGGGTGCTGTGCTCTCCAGTGGATTCACCTACTCATGAGTTCCTGGCTGAATGTGCCTTCAGGAGGTGGGGCTGGTTGGAGGAGGTCACTGGGGTGTGGCCTGGAAGGGTGTGTTCTTGTCCCCAGCTCCTTCCTTCATCCTCCCTCTGCCTTCTGGCTGCCACCAGGGTGAGCAGCTTCCCTCCACCAGGCCCTTCTGCCATGCTGTTTCTGCCTTGGAGCCAGCTGACCATGGACTGAACCCTTGGAAAACTGTGAACCAAAATAAAGCTCTCTCCTTTAAGTTGCAGGTGCCAGGCATTTTGTCTCAGGGACAGGACAAGGGCTGACGCAGATCATCTGTTATTTACCCTGGACGGTGGTCACACCAGTGTCCACCTTATTATAATTAATTACATCACAAGACAGCATATTCACGAGGTTCCTCATTGCAGCATTATTTGTAATGTAAAAACTTTCATTCATTAGAAACGCCCATCAGTGATAAACTGTGATACATCCATATTATGGAATACTATGCAGCAGTAAACAGAAATGGGTAAAATCTATATGTACCGATACAGAGTCACTTCTAGTACACTGTTAAGTAAAGAAAGTTAAGTGCAGACTGTGTAGTGTTGGCTCTTTTGTGTAAGAAGGGGTATGTTTGTGTGTACATGTACACAAACACCGTATTTTTGGGGCAGGGGGAACAGGAGGCCCCCCTGGAGAAGAGGGCGAGGACACTTTATTAAGAGCAAAAACAGCTTGCAGCAGCTCCTGTGGTTAATGCTGCCAGAGAGGATGGCAGTCTACGGCCACTTGTGGTTAATGTTGCCAGCGAGAATGACATCCTGCGGTCACATTTCCTCTCTGTGCTGTACCTTGCGAAGCTGCCTTTACAGAAGTTAGGAAAAAAGAAAGCTGGACCCCAGATCCTAATGGAAAGTCCCCCGAGACCCTCCCCATGTTCCCTAGCAACAAGCCAATTGACCAATCAGGTAGCGACACCCTCAGTCGAGCGAAGTCAAGGTGCCTACACCTATGTCCTGAAGAGTTCTACCTGTTCTATCTTCCAAGAGGTTTAGTGTTTCTGTTTTAATATTTAGATCTTTGATCCACTTTGATTTTAGCTTAGTGCATGGAGAAAGATACGGGTCTAGTTTTAATCTTCAGCATGTGGAAAGCCAGTTTTTCCAGAACCATTTATTAAAGAGGCTCTTTCTTCCAGTGAGATTGTTGGGCCCCTTTGTCAAAGATAAGGTGACTGAGAGTGTTTGGACCTGTTTCTTCATCTTCTAATCTGCTCCACTGGTCCTGGGGTCTGTTTTTTTGCCAGTATCATGCTGTTTTTATTACAGTAGCTTTGTAATATAATTTCAGGTTAGGGATTGTGATGGCCTCGCTTTGCTTTTGTCCCCCAGAATTGCTTTTGCTATTCTAGGTTTCTTTTAGTTCCAAATGAATTTTAGGATTGTTTTCTCTAATTCTGTGATCCCCAATTGCCCAGGAAATATCACAAAGAATCAATAACTGTGATCTAATCTTATTAAAAAGCTTTCACACAGCAAAAGAAATCACCAACAAAGTGAAGAATCAACTCACAGAGTGGGAAAAAATTTTTGCCAGCTATTCCTCTGACAAAGGACTAACATCTCAAATATATAAAGAACTCAAAAAACCTAGATCCCCCAAATTTAAAGACCCAATCCAAAAGTGGGCAATTGAAATGAAAAGACACTTCTCGGATGAAGAAGTAGAAACAGCAAATAAACAAAAGAAAAAATGTTCAACATCACTGGTCATTCGAGAGATGCAAATTAAAACAACCCTGAGATTCCACCTCACTCCAGAAAGAATGGCTATTATCAACAAATCAGCCAATAACAAATGCTGGAGGGGCTGTAGGGAAAAAGGAACCCTTCTCCACTGTTGGTGGGAATGTAGACTGGTGTAACCACTATGGAAATCAGTGTGGAGATTCCTCAGGGAACTAGGATGAGAGATTCCATTTGACCCACCTATTCCTCTTCTTGGTATCTTCCCAAAAGAATTAAAAGCATCATATCACACCGATACATGCACACCCATGTTTATAGTGGCACAGTTTGTAATCGCTAAATCTTGGAAACAGCCCAAATGCCCATCAGCCAAGGAATGGATAAAGAAAATGTGGTTTTTTTATACAATGGAGTACTACTCTGACATAAAGAATGATGAGCTTGAAATATTTCTAGGTAAATGGACGTATCTTGAGACCATACTCTTAAGTGAAATAAATTGGATACACATGTTTAAATACCGCATTGTTTCTCTGGTGTGAGAAACTGAAAGTGTAAATAAAGACTAAAATGTATTATATTGGGAGAGGGAAGAAAATGTCCAAATGGGAAAAGGAACAAGAGAGGGGGAGGGGGGAAAGGAACAGAGGGACAAGAGAAATAAGAAATGCAAGGAAAACATGGAAACAAAGCTTTTGTAAATAAGAAGGGAGGAGGGGGTGAAGGGAGGGGAGGGGAATGGGAAAAAAAGAAGCAACAAGATATATCATGTACAGGCACAAATCCCCTATGATGAATGTTACCACTATGTACATCTAAAATGTACCATTAAAATAAAATTTTAAAAAAACCGAAGTCAGGGTGGGCCCCCCAGTTAAGACCTATAGAAGCTGTATACCTAGGCTGTGTCCAATGGTGGCTCAGTTTCGGGCGCCCCTGCTTTCTCTCACTGAGAGAAAGCAGCTTTGTAATTGTTTTTGCTTTATTAAAAGTTACTTTCGCTTTGACACTTTGGTCTCAATCTGACTCTCCTTCAACCTTCTGCGTTGGAGCGGGAGTTAGGCGCGGGCTGGCACCACCTTGGTGCCCGCACTCCCACCAGGGGCGGCTGGACCCCCCAAGACTTCTGGGGCTCGTGTCAATATATACACCCATGTTCATATATATGCACACATACATGCATACATGCATATATAAAACACAAACATAGGCATGTATTAGCTATGTAGAGACTGCATATTTTTGCCACGGAAACAAGAACTGGAGCATTTAGGAAAGATTTCTCCAAGAATACTTTTCTGATACATAATGCTAATTTCTGAACCATGTAAAGGAAGGAAATGAGTTAAAATGTAAAATCTAAGTACTTGGGGCAAGGGGGTCTTTCAATGTTAAGTCTAAGGTCATGGGAAAACAATACGTTTCTGGGCTCTGCCACTGAGCGCGTCGCAGCAGTGCTGTCCGATGCCGCGCAGAGAACAACGGGCCTGTCAAGAACAGGTGACGGGGTGACCCCGCATTTACTAAGTAAATGGAATTTGTAGTTAAAATCTCACAAGGAACACGCCATGCACACACCAGCTGCGCCAGATCCCCCGCACTGTCGCACAGGAGAACGCGTCTCCGGCTGGCTGTCTGAGGTGCAGGTGACAGAGGTGTGACACGTGGGGGTGAAGGTCACCAAACACAGCTGGGAAACCCTGCCGGCCGGCTCGGTGTGCCATGACGTGGACGGGCTTTGCCCCACGTTCAAAGTATAAACCGCGGTTTGTCCCACTGCTGTCAAATGAAACCGAGAAAGCTGGACCTGCGTGCGCAGAGCGATGAGAGACGATCAGAGTCCTGCCCCGAGGACGCAGCATGGTGTTCCCACCCCCTCGGCTCAGCTGGTCAGGGACTCGAGGGTCTGTTTCAGGCAGGCTCGGAGGGGACAGAGCCTGGCTCCGCGCCAATACTCACAGCTCGTCCTCAAAGCAGATCTTGGCGGGCTTGTCTCTGCCCCCGCCGCTCAGTACCCGGTAGGCATAGGTGCTGGGGGGACACGGGGTCCAGTGGTCGCATTTTTGCCTTCTGGGAGGTGGGGCTGCAACAAACAGGAGTACAGCAGTTAGCGTCACCATGATTTCTCAGACGACGCTGGGGGTGAGCAGCTCTCCAGAGAGTCCCACAGGGGGTGGAAGCCGGAGAGCGGTTTCCAGTCTCAGCAGGATCATGGGCTCCTGCAGAGGAGGCACAGTGCATACCATCCGCTTGTCTCTCAGTCACAGACCTGCAGACAGAGCGAGCGGGTGCAACGCTGTCCAAGGCACTGGGGACACTGCCCCCAGGTGTTCATCCCACCCGGCGTTCTTGGGGCGCACTCATGTTTGCATTACGATAGGAAAGTTCAGGGAATCTCAGAGTGCGGCAAGCACAGTGCCACATACAGAGAGGTGTGCGGCTTCCGTCTTCCACAGCCCCAAATGCACACACAGACGACAACATACAGCACACCACACACACTACACCACACGCACATGCAAGAATGCACCATGCAAACACAAGGTAGCAGACTGCACCTACCACACATACACCCACTGTGCAACATACCACATGTGCCACACACCACACGCGCCACACACACAGACACACACACACACCCCTGGTCACCACGCCGACCACGGTGAGGCGCTGCAGTGTGAGCTCGCCTTCCTGCCTGGGGTGCAGTGGTGTCACTGCGGACGCCCGGGGCCCAGCAAACGGGGAGGGTCGAGACCAAGGCTGGGACTTGGGGGGTAGCTGGCCCTGGAGCTCTGACTCACCCTGTGCTTTTTCTGCTACATCACCACCACGTGCCCTCCATCACCCTTGGGCGAGACTGGGACTTGGCTCTTTGTGTCCCGGGTCACTGTGCTTTTCGGATCTAGCACCCAGGAACCAGGAAACACAGGCAGCGAAGTGATGCAGTGCACATTAGATGTCGAGAGGAAGAAATCAAAAGATGCCACTACAGAAACTCATCGAATTGCAAAGAAAGACTCAAGAAGGGCACAGAAGATCTACAGGACACCCAGAAGATGATGAACAGGGCAGAGCAAATGGGGTGAGTCCTCCCTGTGAAAATCACCTAAATGTAAAATGGATCGCTGCAGCACTCCAGTTAGAAGGCAGAGAACAGCAGGAGGCCGAAACAGGAAGATCAGGAGTTCAAGGCCAGCCTGGGCTGCAGAACAAACAAAGAAAAACCACCATCCAACTGTATGGGGCTAGCAAGAGACTCTTCACGTTTAAGAATGCACATGGACTGGAAGTGAAGGGGTGCAAAGAGTTATTCCAGTAACATGGAAGCCCAGAGAAACAGGAGCAGCTACCTTTCGATAAGACAGACTAAGCCCAATTGTGAAAGAAACAAGATCATTAAATAATGACAAGGGTCAGTTCATCAAAAAGATGTGACAAATAAATACATATGTTCACCCAAAATTGAAGCACCTAGATGAATAAATACTAAGAGGCCTGGCGGAACGGGCAGATCGCACAGCAGTAATCTAATCGTGCGCAGCTTCCAGACTCCACTCCCAAGGAAGGGCAGGGCATTCAGACAGGAAACAGGCAACACGGGCCACTATCTCGGTCCCTTAAGGATAATCTGTGGACAACACAACTGATTTCTTACAGTCCTAGAGCCTGCATGGTCCACGTGCAAAGGGACAGCAGATCTGGCTTCCATTGAGGGCACACTCCTCAAAGATGGTGACTTCTTGCCCTCCTGGGAGGGTAGGAAGGGCCAGGGCACTCCGTCCCTCTCTTTATAAAGGTACCGATCCCATCCATGAGGAAAGAGCCCCTGTGACTTCCACATTCCCCAGAGGCCTTCCCATTAATCATGCCAGAGATAAGTTTCAATACAACAAATCCTGGCGGATGCGAACTTTCAGACCACAGCAGATCGGACTGTTCTTCAGGCCAGATGGACCCGACAGACACATGGAGCCGCCCTGCATAACACCGACCAAACTCTGCTCAGAGCACCCGCCAGCATACGCCCATGGCAAGCCACAAAAGAGACCCAACAAATTTAAGACTGAGATTACATCAGGTGTGCTTCCAGATTAAAATGGTCTGAAACTAGAAATCAGTAATCGGAGAAATTTCAGGAAATTCACAAATATATAGAAACTAAACAACACGATCCGGAACAATCAGTGCATCAAAATGGAAATTAAAAGAGAAATTAAAACGTGTCTTGAGACAAATGAATTGGGAATACACCTACGGGATGCAGTAAAAGCAGCTCCAAGAAGGATGTGCACAGTAATAAATGCCTACATCCAACAGTAGGAAGGTCTCAAACAAACAACCTAAAATTACACCTCCAAGGGCGAGAAAAGAAAAAGGACAGACTGGGCTGCAAGGGAGGAGAAGGAAGGAAGTAGCAAAGACCAGAGCAGAAACAAATGGAGACCAGAAAGGTAACAGAAAGAGTCACTGAAACAAAGAGTCGATTTAAAAAAAAAAAAAGATGGACAAAATTGACAAACCCTTAGCTAAATTAAAACAAAAAGAAGACTCGAATGAAACCAGAAATGAAAAGGAGAATTATGACAAATACCATAGAAGTATAAAGGATTATAATTTTAGGTCAACAAACTGGATGACCTAGAAGAACTTGGCAAGTTCCTAGAACTACACAAACTACCAAAACTGAATCACGAACCAACAGAGCATCCAGCAGACCAAAGTCCAGACACCGAGTTGGCACCGAGAGCCTCCTGCCAGCCAAACAGGAAGCCAGGCCAGAAGCTCTGTCCACCAGACATTCAGAGAAATAATAGCGAGCCTTCTCAAACTCTTCCGAAGAGAGTGGAAAAGAGGGAATACTTCCAAGCTCGTCACACACAGCCAGCATCACCCGGACACCAAAGCTAGACAAGGTGCGGCGAGGAGATAAAACGACAGCTGGGGCCTCTGGTGAGCAGAGGAGTCCAAGTTCCCAACAAAATATTAACAAGCGAAATGCAGCAATACACTCAAAGGATCATTCCTTCACTCATCATCATCGATACAAGGATGATTTCACATGTGAAAATCAACCAATGTCGCATGCCACATTAAGAGTGAAGAACAAAGCCTGCTGGTTACATCAATGCATTGGGAAAAAATCTTGTGACAAAATTCAGCATCCATGCAGCATTAAAGAAACAAAACTTCTCAATAGATTAGGTTAAGAAGGAATGTCTCTCAACACCATGAAGGGTCCATAGTAATAAATGCCTACATCAAAAAGAGAAAGATCTAGTGAAAAACCTTATATTGTAGAAAAAGAAGGGCAAGCTAAGCCTAAAGGGAGGGAGGAACATCACACTCAATGGTGAGCAGTTGAGGACGCTTTCTCCAAGACCAAGAATGAGAGATGGATGGCTGCTCTCTCCACTTCTGTTCAGTGTAATACTGGAAGCTCCAACCATAGCAATTAGGCAAGAAAAAGAAATAAAGCCATCTAAATAGGAAAGAAAGAAATTAAATTGTCTCCTGTTTGCGAAGGATGAAGTTTTACACACAGAAACCCCCAGGCTCCATGAAAAATGATTAGAACTGACAAATTAATTCAGTAAAGTTGCAGAACACAAAATCAACACACGAAAATCTCGTATCATATAGAAAAACAACTCAAAATGTATTAAAAACATAAAGAACTGAACTATCTGAAAAACAAATCAAGAAATGAGCCCATTTACAATAGCTTCAAAACATTATGGGAATAAATTTAGCCAAGAAAGTGGAAGACCTGGGTATGGAAAGCTGTGAAATATTCGTGAAAGAAACTGAAGAAGACACATATAAATGGAAAGATATCCTGTGTTCATGAATTAAGAGAAGTATTATTGTTACAGTGCCCATACTACACAAAGTGATCCATCGAGTCAGTGCAGTCCCTATCAAAATTTCAATAACATTCTCCACAGAAACAGGAAAACAACTTTAAGATTTGTGTGGGACCCCAAGAGAACCTGAACAGCCAAAGCGATCTTGAGGTGTCACACGACCTGATTTCAAGCTGTATTATGAAACTATAGCAATCTAAACAACATGGTGCTGTCATAAAAACAGACACGTCAAACCATGGAACAGAACCGAGAGTCCAGAAATAAATCCACATACACTCACAGTAATTTGTTTTTTGACAAAGACCCTAAAACTCACAATGTGGAAAGAACAGTTTCTCTAATATGTGACATTGGAAGAACATCATTCCACATTCACATATGGAATCACAAAATTAGATGCTCGTATCATATATAAAAATCAACTCAAAATGGCTCAAAAACATAAAGAGCTGAAACGGTGGGTGTGCGAGATAAAACACAGGAGGAAGCCCCATGACACTGGCTTGGGCAATGATTCTTTCGGCTATAACCCCAAAAGTACGGGCATAGGGGCGGAAGGAGACAGACGGAATTACACCAGACTAGAAGGCTTTTGCACGGCCAAGGAAACAACTAAAGAGTGAAGAGACGACCTACAGAAGGGAAGAAAGCAGCCCCAAACCATTCCTCCAAGACGAGCTGACACCAGAGTCGTACATGGCACCTAACAACTCTGTAACGAGCACACTCTACCGTCTGATTTCAAAATAGGCAAAGCCCCTGAATAGACATTTTCCCAAGAAAGTCACACAAATGGCCAGGGGGATAAGAAAAAGATGCTTAGGGTTACAGATCTTCAGGGAGATGCAATGTTAAAACCACAGTGACTTATCGCCTTGAGCCTATTAGAACAACTTTAAAAAAAATTACAGAAAAGCTCTGGCCAGGATGCGGAGAAGAGGGAAGTGTGCACACCGTTTGGGGGGATGTAAAGTACAACCATTAAGACAGCGTGGAGGTGCCTCAAACGATTTAAAAGAGGACTACCAGGCAGTTCACAGCCCCAGTGTGGCATAAGTCTGGTCATTTCCAAAGGAAATGAAGTCAGTACATGGAAGAGATACCCAAACTCCTGTTTCCTTCACAACATTATTCACAATATCCAGGACCTGAAACCAGTCCACACACCCATCAACAAATGAATCAATGAGCATGTGGTACATGTACACAGTAGAATACTATTTAGCCTTAAAAAAGAGAGAATTCTGTCATTTTAGACAACATGGGCGAACATGGAGGATGTTTGCTAAGCGAAATGAGCCAGGTACAGGAAGAGTCCCTGTGGCCTCTCAGTGTCAGCAGAACTCAGTCCCCAGGAGGAGCCCGCCGAGCTCTGGGTGCTCCCCGCACCCCTGCAGGCCTGGCCTCACCACACTGCCGGTCCCACCTGCCTTACTCGAATGTATTTTACCAGCGCGTGACACTCGCCTCTACCCGGTCTTTTTTCTTGTTTAAAATTCTCCACAAGGGCAGAAGTTTGTTTATTGTTCCCCGCGTCCCAGCAGCTAGTCAGCCGGGTCTGTGTGGCAGTCTGTCTGTATTTGTTGAATGAACGAATGAACATCTGGACTCACGTGTTGCAGAACCTGCAGGTTCCAGTGTCGTTAGTTGCATTGTCCTGGCTGCCTCTTTGTCCTGAATCCATTCAAAGCGTTCCCCTTTCATGGTCTTTTTGACTTTGGGGAAGAGCCAGAAGTCGCACAGTGTCAGCTCCGGTGAATACGGAAGATGAGGACGCAGCATCCTATTTTTACGAGCTGCCTTTCCACAGGATGGCGCCGGCAGTGGCACTCACCGTATATTTGATCACATCTTGTGAAGACTCTTAGGAAAGAGGACTCCAGACCTGCTTCGGAAAGTGGCGAGGACGCCGGACAGTGTGTTCCAAGTGAAGTGGGGTGGTGGGTATGTGGAGCGGTGTGACACTGTCGGACTGCGACACACTCACCCCCTATTCCCACCATGCCTCGCATGTTAGCACAAGGCCTCAGAGAACTCAACCCTGCTAGCTGCAACAGCAATCAAAGACGAGCCTGGGGAAACTGGAAAAGAGGCCGAGATCATCGTGAAGCCAGCTGCAGAAACACAAATGGGGTCTGAGGACCCCAAAGGAGCGGAAGAGAAAGACATAAGCACAGGAAGGGTAGCCGCCTGTTTCCATGGCTACAGCACTTCCGCGAGGGGCAGAGAGGCTGTGCCAGGCTGCTTTCCGTCGCTGTGACGCACGCTGAAGAGGAGCAACCCTGGGAGGACAGGCTGGCTGTGGCTCCCGCTCCCAGGTTCCAGCCCCCGTCGCCTGGCCCCGGGGCTTCCCCGTCTGCGGCGAGGGCCAGGGCAGGCATCGGGGAGGGCGTGGTGGCCCCAGGAGCGTGCTTCTGCTCTGGGTCTCAGGACTCCCTCTGCCCACCCTCAAGGGTCCCCTTCCAAATGCAGGTTCCAGACCAGAAGGACCCGGGACCTGGCCATCGGGGCAGCACTCAGCACCACCCACTGGGCCTGGGTCTCCGACAACTGGCAGCTGTTGGCAGGGCCACCCCGGGGAAGCCACGGCCGGCCTGGTGATGAAGAAGACCTGGCGTAGGCTGACACTGCTTGTAGAAGAGGGCCCAGCGCAAGAGACAGACAGCCCCATGAGGCGGCGGCTCCGTGCCCTGGCTGGCAGCACCAGGTTCCTCCACAGGAAGAGGGCACGAGCATGGGCAAAGCTGACGCCAAGATTTTAAGAATATCTCAAACCCAAGCGTGGTGGCGCAGGCCTGTAGCCCCAGCCCTTGGGAAACTGAGGCAGGAGGATCACCATGAGTTCCAGGCCAGCCTGGACTACTTAGCGAGACCCTGTCTCAAAAAACTAACGACAACAAAAACAAAGCCCAGAACACATCAGCCACAGTTGGTTCCTACAAGGTTTTCTTTTTCTAATTAAAGAAATAGCTTCCGTAAAAGTTTTTAAACATTTTGTAGCTCTTTATATTAGGGCAAATTAATTTTTATACTTTTTTTCTGCATTAAAAATAAATGGACATCAACTTCCAATGACTTTTGGGACGGGTGCAGCTGCCTTACTTCCCCAGTGTCCCAGGGGTTCCAATACGATTTTATAATTGCACCTTGCTCCTCAATCCAGTCGAATTCCAAACAAATATTCTTCCATAATGCATCCGGCTGGGCAAGTTTCTTCGGTCCATTTCCTACCTGACTGGTATGATCTGGCTCTGGCCCGGTCCCCTCCGAGGGTCTCGGAGGTAAAGGGTTGACTCTCACGCAGGCAGGGTGAGGGGACAGTTCGACACCACTGAATTAATAAGTAAGTGGCTTTGGTGACGGGTGTTCTGAGATAACACAGTCTTTCTGGGAATGGGTATTATAAAATAAATTTGCTATCAGAAGGCAAAGCACACCACCACCCCGGGAAAGCACTGTGTGTGAACCGAGAAGCAGACTCTCACGGGAGCCCTTGCTCTGGGCCTCTGGGCCTCCGGGACAGGCATCTCTAAGGCTGACGAGCTGCCTGGGCTGCAGTGGCATCACAGCGGCCGCAGGGACACTGCGCTCTGCCCCGACCACGTCTCGGCCGCCGCCAGATGCAAAGGGTTTGCTCGGCCCGGCTCTCCTCCCGCGGCACCCTGGTCCTGCCCCCGCGGCGGGCGCAGGGAAAGCCGAGTTTCAGCGTCGACTGGCGGGCGACAGAGTGGCCGCCCTGCACACTGTTCCCCCTGCCCTGGCTGCGGGCTGAGATGCTCTTCCAGGTACCGATCAGAAGCGCCTTCTGCGAGCCCGATACTTCTCTCGAGTCCTTTCCAGAGCTTGCTGCTGCTTCACAGATGGGACCCTGGCAGGAGGTTTTCAAGATGGTCGCTCCTTTAGATTTACTTTGAGACAGGGTCTCACCACGTAGCCCGGGCTGGCCTTAAACTCCCGCCTCAGCCTCCCAGGTGCTGGATGACAGGTGCGCACTGCCACCCGGCACACTGCTCTAGAAAGCTCAGCACGACTCTGGGGTCACAGCGCGGCCGCGCTCACCTCTGAGGACGGGCTTCTCGCCGATCCTCCGGATGCCGTAGACAGCGCTGGACAGATGCGCGTCGGGGATGAGCTCCGCCAGCAGGTACCCCGAGTACCAGGCACAGAGGGAGGTGAAGAGCAGGAGCACAGCCTTGAAGGCGCCTGGCGACAGAGGGCAGAGACGCCGGGTCAGCAGCGCGGCCGAGGACGCAGCTGCCCCGCCCTCCCCAGCCTGAAACCCTGACCACAAGCAATCCCGAGTCCCGGTCCCCTTTGTGAGCCAGTCAGATCTGCGTTTGCGCCCGGAAGCAGCCTGACTCCCCCAGGCGGGCTCTCTGTCTGTCTGGAGGGTTCTGCATCTGTGCTCAGAGCCGGCAGGAGGACCCGAGACACCTGGGGAGTCGGCTCCCTCTCTCCTCCCTCCCTCCTGGTGCCCACAGGAACAGCAGCCCAAGGTTTTCCAGCCCCCAAACAAAGCCTGAGCCCTCGTCCCAGGACCCAGAAGCCTGCTGCAGCCTCAGGAAACAAACAGAGAAGCCCAGCTTGGTGGTGCACGCCTGCCATCCCACCACTCAGGAGGCTGAGGCAGGAGGATCATGAGTTCTAGCCCAGCTTGGGCTAGGGAGTGAGACCCTAAAATAAAACAAATCAAAGCTGGGGTTGCACGTGTGTCTTCTCCCCTGTCCTGCCAGGGTGGCCACTCTGTGTGCGTCCGTGTCCTGGTGGCTTGGTTTTGCAAGGAGGCCAGTCATGTTGGACCTAACGTTAACCTATTAGCTCTCTCAGGCCCGGTCTCTGGACGCGGGCACATTCAGGGCTTCTGCACAGAGAGGGTGCAGGGCACAGTTCCCCAGCACAGCATCGGGCAGGCTGTGGGCTGCACACCTGCTGTCACAGCTGTCCCCGAGGTGCAGCCTGGCAATGTGGCCGAGAACTGGGCTCTGAGCTGGGAGCTGGGAGGGGCTGCCAAAAGCTGGGAGTCCGAGACCCCAGCAGGAGGCACCCAGCAGCTTCCAGGAGGGAGGGAAGTACAGAGTCCAGGCCTCTTCTGTGATTCTGGAACCAGCACAAAGCCCTTCTCCTGCAGCCACGAAGCCACCCTCACAGGTTGTGGCAGCCCACACCTGTCATCCCAGCACTCAGGAGGCTGAGGCGGGAGGATGGCAAGTCTGAGCCCTGCTTGAGCATTTTAGGGGCTTTGAGAGATAATATCTGATCCTCACTGTCAGACCCACAGGACCTCAGGAGGTCCTGCAGATTTCACGGAAGATTCAGAAAGCAATCCTGGAGCCAACGGATGCCATGTCAGGGTCCAAGTAGGGGCATCGCAGGCTGCCCATGCCTTTCGCCCAGGGGCTACAGGAAGAGGGTAACTGTGGACCTCCAACCCTTAGTGCCTGGCAGCTGCCAAGGTGGCATCTGCCACAGAGGCAGCCACACCCATGCCTCTGTGGCTTCTGGCCAGGAGGGCTGAGCTAGAGCTACACTGCAGGGCTCCACTACTACAGGCCCCGGTGCCCCGTGTTGACCCTGTGCCAGCCCAGGAGCTTCGCCCGGATACCCTCAAGCAGGCTACACGGCAAGGGCATGGAGGCGGCTCAATATCTCAGTGCCCCCTTCAATCTGCACATCCAGTCCAAATAAACCAGGCCAGCGCTGAGTTAGAGCACTCACTGTCCACTCCAGGAATGCCTCAAACTTTTAGCTCACAAGAGCAAAAGTGAAACCCGGGTGTGGTGGTGCATCCTGTAATCCCAGCACTCTGGGAGGCTGAAACAGGAGGATTGCAAGTTTAAGCCCAGCCTGGGCAATTTAGCAACATAAAAAATTAAAATATAGCTGGGGATAGAGCTCATTATGAAGGTCCTGGGTCCATCCCCAGCATCACAACCAAACAAAACAAAATAACAGCAGCACAGCTTTTACATACAAGCCCAGCATTATCTGTATAAAGCAGAGCTGTGCCTGAAAAGGCCACATCGCTCTCGGATCAGTCACGAGGGCCGTGGGGGGAGGTTGCAGGGGAGAGAAAGCACCCTGAGAATACTCAGCCTTTTCTACAAGTAACCAAACAGGGTTACAGTTGTATCGTGGAGAAATACAAATTCTTCCAAAATAGCTGCGCTGGAAGTCAGTGCCCTTGGGGAGGCGTATGTTTTATATATTACATAAATACTTTCGAGTGTCACTTTATGAAGGAACACATTCTGAGATCTGTGTCTGTAGCGGATTTCCTCCTTGCACAAACACTGGAGACTGCAGAGACACGAACTAGAACGGCAATATAACATGCTGATGGCAAAGACTCATATATTTATACACACCCGGAGCTCTGCCCATGGGCCCAGAATCCACACAAGTCAGCAAAAAGTGTTGTTCGTACACAAAAATACACATACTTTGTAAAGTATGTGTATTTTATCCAGGTATGGTGGCGCACGCCTATAATCCTGGCACTCTAGGAGGCCGGAGCAGGAGGATCAGCAGTTCAAGCCCAGGCTGGGCAACTCAGAGATTTAGCGAGACCCCGTCTCTAAATAAAAAAGGTCTGGGGATGTAACTCAGTGCAAAAGCCCTGTGTTCAATTCCCAGTATCGCAAAACATAAACATGTTCGTTAAAAAATAAAAATGTGAATATTTTATACAAAGGCAGAAAGGTTAAGAGGCAGGGTCCTGCGTTCGGAGCCGAGCCTCCCGGAGCGTGAGGGGCCCAGACCCAGGCTGGTGTGGAGGGCGTGTGTGACACGGGCAGGGCACCAGGTGGACCGGGCGCGGGACACGGAGGGGGAAGACGGCCCTGCGCTGTGGGGCGCCGGGGTGGGTGTTTTTCTCCTCTTGCCTCTCTGGATCGTCTCTAGTGCCAGCAACTTCAGAATGCAGGAAAGGGAGGCCAGGCCACAGAAACATGCTCGGGGACTGTCGCGCTCACTGCCACCAGGACCCTCAGGCTCCCTCCCCCGGAAAGCACGTGGCACCTTCCCTTCACTTGTCACAGGTCCGCAGGCTGCTCATATGGGTCGGGGCTCCCACTCCAGCCACAGAAGCCCGCCTGGGGTCGAGGAGCGTCCCGTGCAGGCAGGTCAGCCAGGTCTGGCAGTGGCCCAGGACATCCCAGCTGGCAGGCTGGACTTGGCCGGGAAAGGTTCAGAGGCACCTCTCCAGGTGAGATGTCACACCCGCCCCGAAGGGGAAGTAGGGCCCAGCAGGGAGGGCAGAGGAAGTGCTGCCCAGCCCTCCCGGATCTCACCCCCGGTCCTGGCCCCAGTCTAGCAGGAGCTGACCCTTGTGACCGCCCCACTCATCTGACTCCTTGTGGCAGGTTCCGGCCAGGCCCCCCTCGCCCACCCTGCCACAGGGACCCACTCACCCGCAGCCCCAGGGCGCATCTTCCAGGCTGCTCCCCTCCGCCAGCTGCAGGCTCCAAGTACCTGCAGGAGCCACAACTTCTCCACCCACTGCTTAGGGAGGGGACCTGGGAGGGGAGGGAACCGCCCTCCATCTCCTCCTGGTCTGCAGGCAAGGGGCGGGCCAGGTACAGGTAAATGGCAGGTGCAGACTTGTCTGTTCCAGAGCCAGCAGGTCGGCAGGTGCGGGCAGGGCAGATTCGGGACTGAGCCCTAGAGCCAAAGGCCACAGGCGAGGCAGGACTTCTTCCCCCGGGCTGCCCAGGTCCAGGGCTAGAGATGCCCTGAGGAGCCCTGCAGGGTTTGCTGAAGAAAAGACACCCTTCTTCCAGGCCACACCACCGACCTCCTCCTGGCCCTGAGAGGCCAGAAGGCAGGGACGTCCTCCATGCCTGGGTGTGGCACATTTCGGGGTCCCCTCTTCTGAGCCGCCTGGAAGCACCCCTGAGGTCCACTCTGCGCCTGAGCACCATCAGGAAACCGAGTCTTGACTGCCTCTACCAAAAATTTTACCCGTGTCTTTAGCTCACCTGATGGCAGAAGTGGGGCTTTTATCTCTTGGTTTGTTTTCATTTTTTAAAACAATTTTTGTTAAAAAAATGCATAATACGAAGTTTACCATCCATCCAGTGTACAGTTCAGTAAACTCACACTATTCATCTCCAGAATGTTTTCATCTTGTAAAACAAAACTGTGTGCCTGTTAAACATGCGCTCACAATTTCCCTTTCTGCCCACCGCCTGGCAACCACCGTGCCGCTTTGTGTCCCTATAAATGCGACTTCTCCAGACGCAGAGTCGTGGGGTGTCTGCCCCATTGTGAGCACCAGCTCAGTGCCCTGGGGTTACAGCATACATTCGTCCCTTTTAAGTCTGATAAAAGTTCCATCATATGCACACACCACACGTGCCCATCTGTCCATCTGTCTGTCCATTCATTGTCCATCCATCCATCCATCTGAGGATGTGTGGGTTACTTCCACTTTTTGGCTACTGTGGATAATGCTGCTACAGATGACGGTGTGTGACTATCTTGGGGAGACCCTGCTTTCTATTCTTTTGGATATATCCTCAGAAATGGGACCGCTAGACCCCAGGGTAGTTGCAGTTTTAGTTATTTGAGGAACTGCCCCTCGGTTTTCCATAGGAGCTGCAGCACCTCACACCTGAGCCCCGGGGGCCGTTTCTCTACCCCTGGCCAACACGGGTTACCTGCTGGGGGGTTTCACAGGTGCCACCCTAGTGGATGTGAGGTAATAGCTCTTTACGGTTTTGATTTGCACCTCCCAGACAATTAATGGCTTTGGTCACCTTTCTCTATTCTTGTTGGTCATTTGTACGGCATCCTCGGAGGAACGGCTAGCCAAGTCCTTTGCCCATCTTTAAACTGAGTTATTTTTTGCTTGAGTTGTGTAAGTTGTGTATTCTGGGCAGCAATTCCTTAGTACACACGCTGACTGTGTCTTTTGATGCATGTACCATCCCACAGGGAGCTTAGGTCCTTGACACATGAATGTGGGGACCAGGGGCCAGTTCAGTCCACGGCAGCTGTGCGGTAGAGAACAAACCTCACGCACTTCTGAACGTGGTACCCAGATCCCATCACAGCACTGAACCACACACAACCCTGAAGGAAAATAGACAAGCATAAGTACACTCAGCGACAAACAAGGATTGTAAAGAGGAGTGCGTAAATCTGGGGTAGGGTCAGAACAAATTCCTAAAGTGGATTACTGAAGTACAGGGCATAAAAATTCTAAATTTTGATAGACATTGACCGGAGTCCTCCAGGAAGCAAAACCACCTTCCATCCCTGCTGCAGCGTGTGAGAGCTGCCTGTGCCCCTCCGGATTCTGGGAGCCGGACTCAGAGTCCATTTTCAAACCGTGCAGCAGGGAAGGTGCTGTAAGGGCCTCAGTATGGCAAAGTGAAATCGCAAATGTCAAGAAGTCCCTCAGCCAGAGACCGAGATTTCCAACCGGACCCCTGTGATCCACATTTGTTCTCTCTTGGAGTGTTCCCTGGCTTGAGTAGAAGCTGTGGGAGCGCTCTGGGGTCTGCTAATGACACTCTTAATAGTCATGATCTGCAAATTCTCCCGTGTGCTTGCATCCGAGGAGTGACTCAGCTTCCTAGCTTACCTCGCCCCCTCAAAACACCCTGTCACATATAAGGCGAACACCTTTTGGAAAAGAATTACACTCGGCTTCTTTAAGTTAATCGCATTGCAGCATCTAGGAGTTCCTGGACATCACCTCTCCTTCCTGTCCCCGGGCAGGTGGCAACTCTGTTTGCTTGTGTGACAATTAACCTTCACTGTGTCAACTTCATGGATTTAAGAAATGCCCCGGGGATTAGCAAAGCACACTTCTGGGTGTGTCTGGTGGGTGGTGGAGGTGTGGCCTGGGGTCTGTGTCTGATCCCCGGCCCCTTCTTCCCTTCTCTGCCTCCCGGCTGCCATGAACTGAGTGGCTTTGCTCCATCAGGTCCTTCCGCCATGATGCTCTTGCCCTGGAGCCAGAAACCACGCACTGAGTCCCCTGAAAGCGTGAGCCACACTAAACCTCTCTTTCTTTAAGTTGTGAGGTTGGTAGTGCGTCCTACTGACGGGAAAGCTGACCACACAGTCTCTCGCCACCACCTGCTCTTTCCTCTGTCTCCATTTCCTGTTTCTCTCGCCTGCGCTGTTTTCTCCTGACTTTACCCTCCAGTTTGTTCACTCGTTGCCCATCCGGCTGTGTCTCACCTGCTGTCACTGAGCCTGTTCAAGGACTTGTTATGGCTGTTACCACACAATTTTTTTAATCCTAGAAATTCTGTTTGGAAAGTGCTCGAACTGCATTGGTACTTTTTCTAGTTTTCTGGTTCCCGCAGTATCCTGCGGCTGGCTTGTACTTCCTTCGGGTGATGCCCAGCGAGCTGCCAGGCTGTGTCATTGTTCTGAAGCATGTAAAGGTCTGAAACCTTCTCTGGATCCAGACTGGAGGATTTCCTGCTTAGCTGGTGGTATGCTGAGCATTGTGTTTGAAACAAAAAGTAATTTCTCCAAAAATGCTGTTTTTGCTTCTGCTACAGAGCAGGGTCACTACCATTCCGGGGCCAGTCCCTGGGGGCCAGTCCCTGAAGGTGGGCTGTCATTCAGCCACCCCGTGTGATGAGGGCTGCCTGGTGGGCGGTTCCTGCTCTTCTGTTCGGAAGGTCTCTTGCTTGACTCCAGCTCTAGTTTGAGGGATTAGCACATGCTCTTGGGACAAACGCAGTTTTCTGACACGCTATCTTATTTCCATGCATACTTGACCAAGCAATTCTTTTTTTTTTTTTTTTTTTTTTTTTTTTCCTGAGACGAGGTCTCACTGTGTGGTCCAGGCTGATTTTGAACTCACTATGTAGCCCAGGCTGGCCTTGAACTCATGGCGATCTTCCCAGTTCAGCCTCCCAGAGTGCTGAGATAACAGGTGTGTGCCACCATGCTCAGCTTCAAGCAATTCTTTAGTGTCTTCTTACTGCTTTAGAAAACAAACTTTATATTTGTGCTTTAAAAATTATTTTTAGTGGAAGACTTGATCTAAAGTCTTCCACTTTAGATTGAGCTAAATCTACTAGCTCAATAGCAAAAAAACCCCCAAATCTTCCCCCATCGGCTTAGTCTTAGGGGCCTGGGAGCCATGTAGCTACAAACCACAACTTCCCATTCTTGCCATCGCCCTGTTTGGCTGGCACAGTGGCCAGAAGGTAAGAAACTTGGGTAGCCAGCCCTGCACGACATAAGAAAGCCACCTCTGAGTCTCATGGGGGGACAGCCCATTAACCTCTAGTGACCACTGATAACAGCCATGTCAGGCAGGAAGCCATCACTGCCCACTGGGTTGTGCCCAGAGAGTCTAAGACACTCCCACTCGGGTCCCTAAACTTCACCAGGTGCCATGAAGCTCCCTCCAGCCAGGACGGGGTGCGGAACTGGCTCACATTCACACCAAGTCTGCACTTTAGTCTCAAATTCTTCCAGATGTTGTTCTCCACTATTTCCTCTCTGGTAAGCACTCTGTGTGTCCTATTTCCTTAAGTGAACTACTAACAATCTGACTTTAAAAACAAAACCCTGTTGGGTACAATGGCACATGTTTGTAATCCCAACTACTCTGGAGGCTGAGGCAGGAGGATTGCAAGACTGAGGCCTGCAGGGGTGAGACCTAGTGAGACCCTGGATCAAAATAAAAAATCAAAAGGGCTGAGATATATTCAGTGGTAATCCCAATGGGTTTAAATCCCAATGCAAAAACACAAAACAAAACAAAACAAAAAAAAATCATCTAATCAACAGCACCCAAAAGCAATGCATCTACTATATTTTCAAGTTTTTCTCGCCAGATATTCATTTGGTGTTTGTCTCCAACAGAGATTAAATAAAATCAAATTAACCGTTATTTACTGAGCACCAGTAATGGTGTCTTAGCCCAGACTGCCATAACTAGACACCAAGGTTGGGGCTGGAAGCCCAAGGTCAAGTTTGAGGATTATGCACAGCAGCCAAGATATGGGAGCCACCCACGTGCCCATTAATGGATGGGGAGTAAAGAAAACTTGGTGTTTGCATACAAAGAAAACTCGGTGTTGTTTGCATACCACTCAGCCTCACAGAAGGAAATCCTGTCATCTGTGACAATGTAGATGAACACAGAGGATATTTCGCCAAGTGAAATAAGCCAGGCACAGAAAGACACTCACGTGACCTCGCTCACTGTGGGATCCAAGGGCCAAACCTCGATAGCGGAGAGCAGGATGGCTGCTCACAGGGCTGAGAGGGGCAGAGGGGAGGGGAGAGGATGGGGAAGGGGTGTGGCGGTCCTGTGAGGAGGCATCTGAACTGGAGACCTGCTCTGCAGGGTGCTGACTACAGCTCTTGTCATGTACATGTCAAGACTGATACAAGAATCATCAGGGCTGGATCTTCACTATCTTCCCAGTGAAGGCTTCCTCCTGGCTTGCCAGTTCTGTCTGCTCAGTGTCCTCACATGATGGAGAGACAGAGAGCAGAAACGAGCCCTCTGGGGTCTCTTCGTACCAGGGCACTGACTCCACCACCCCATCCCCGCCCTCAGGGCCTCAACTGACTCTCAGTATCCCCAGGACCCAGGACCCAGGACCCATCCATAGAGGCCAAGGGCCACCTCACTGGGAGGCCAGGTCTTTGCCACGGGAACAGGGGATGGAGGCGGAGTTCGGTCCCCAGCAGCTGCCTTCAAGAACAAACCGCATATACTTCTGACTGCAGTGTCCACACGCAATCAGAGCCCAGAACCATATGCAACCCCCAAGGCAGCTGACAGGGAACAGACTGGTGAGTTTAAGTATGCACACAACAGGCTAGGACTCAGTGGCAGACTGCACTCCTGATGGATGCAGCCCCAGGAAGGTGCCGCAAAACAACACACACGTGCACCACCAGGCTGCATCTGGATGACGTTCAGGAGTGGCTAAAGCTGATCTGTGGTGACCGATGTTTGCTCAGCTCAGGGATGGGGAGGTGCAGGGTAGTGATGAGCCAGGAACTTCCTAGAGCCACGGGGAGACTCTTGGTTTTGGCAGTGAGGACCTGAGAGCCCAGAAAAGGAGTCACAGAGCCACACACGTGTAGGATCTGTGGGTTTTACTGCATGTGTTCTTCAGTAAAGCATGCTATCTAAGGAGCAAAAAATGGGTCAAGATGACAGAGCAGAGGAGGTGGGTGGACCTTCGGGGCCACTGGCCCACAGAGGCGCTGCGCCCCATGCTGGCCTTGAGGGGCCCGTTCTTAGCCCTGACTTCTGCAAACCCCACGAGCTGCCGCCCCTGCGCTTTGGCGAGATACGGTGAACCTCAGGGGCCTTACCTCGGCCAGATGCGCTTCCTGAGCTCCATCCTGCCCTTCCTCAGGTCCCCCAAGCCGTTCGGCTTCTCTGCCAAACTCACCCGAAGCCCACAGCTCCTGCGGGGCTGGGCCACAGAACCAGGATACGCGGTGCCTCTGTGACATGGGGACCGGAGAGGCTCCCAGACCGGTCAGACACAGATACCGCACACACGCAGAATGAGACCCAACCGGTTTTGCCGCTCGGTCCGTAGGTGCTTGTGCCTTCCTCATTTACCTTTGCTCAGTTCCACACTCTCAGCTGTGCATGTTGTTCGGCACACATCTCTGTCATGGAACTTCACGTCTCATTTGCTTTGTACCCTCTCACCGTGCCTCACTGTCAGCGATCCTTCAATCTCTCCCCGGACCATCAGGCCTCGGGTGTGGTCCAGGACCCCAGGGCCACGGGGTCCTCCAGCAAGACCGCTGCCTGCCAGGACAATGGCGGTGACTGTGACCTCAGCTGCCCCTTCCAGCCCTCCTCTCTGGTCCCCAGGGGAGCTGCCTGCGGTGCCAGGCTGCTCTGATGATGCGCACAGTGGGTCTGCCTCTTTTGAACAACAGGTGCGCAGCAGTACAGAATCAGCAGGGCAGAACCTCGCAGTCAGATTGCCGGACACCAAGGTCAATACGCTTTAATATAACAGGGTAGAAAAGCACATTTTCCAATTTGACACCAAATCTAATCCTGAGGAAACAACCACTTGCCACATTTTGGGGACAGTATCAAAGAAAACATAGCCAGGGTCACCCCAGAAGCGTCCCCATCACAGATCTGCAGAGGCCAGACCCTCTTCACACCTTCAACTCCAACAACACACGGGCTGCTGGGATGAGAGGGAGCCTGAGAGTCCCAGCACCCCCGGGGGACGTAAAAATGAGGAAAAAGTGCACATCGGTGTCATCCTTCTCTCCAGGAATTTTGTTTGGGAAAACAAAGTTGTTTTTCATCAACATACTGACATGCCATGGGTGCGGCACTGTTATTTTTAAAGGAATTAATACATATTTTTAGATTTGTTCACTTCTAACTTCTAAACATCAATAGATAGAACCAAAACAAAAGCATCCAAAATACTCTCAGTCAGTTCAAGTGTAAAAATGGATCCTGCGATCAAAAAAGTTTGAGAACCACTGCTGCAGACTCCCAGTGGGAACACAGAGCCCACCCCCGATGCCAAAGGGACCGATGGCTGACTTGGAATGGCAAAGACTGGCTTTCGGTCAAGGCTCCACCCACACTGTTGGATTTGGAGATATACAGTATTTATGTTATTGTTTGTCATGGTGGTGGTACTGGGGATTGGGCTCAGGGCCTTTGCTAAATTGCCCAGGCTACACTGAACTTGTGATCCTCCTGCCTCAGCCTGGTCCCCAGAGTGGAGAGGGAGGAGACTGAGGTGGTGAGATCTTCCAGCCCTGCCTCCTAACTCAGAACCCCAGCAGCCTCCACATAGCCCTGTGTGGTGCCGGGGAGACCCTGTGAGCCCGGCCTGGCAGCTCTAGGCTACTTCCGGATGTGAGCCTAGCTGGGAGTAGCCTAGAAACCTCTGAGGCGGAACCTGCCCGACAACCTGCTGAGTGAGCTGGCCATATAAGCCGGTCCACCAAGGACCAGGCAGCAGGGGGAGGGACAATCCCGATGCAGCGACGTCATTATCACTGTACCCACAACCAATCACAAAGGTGCCATTCTGGACCAATCAGAAACTCACTATTTTCAACCTTCATTTGAATCTGGTGCTGTTCACAGAACCAGTCAGAAGATGCTGTTTCCAATCCTTCATTTGTATGTGAGCACAGCCAATCAAAAGACACTCCCTGATTCTTCATCTACATACAGGAGGAAACCAAGTGAGCTTTTTGATAGGACAGTTTACATGCAGCGTGAGGCCAAGTGAGCGTCTGATAGGACACTGTTCCAATGCCTTATTTGCAGGAAAGAGAGATGACCCAGGAATTCTGGGTACACAAGGCCCCTTCCTCTATCTTCGGGCTGCTTTGAGTCTGTTCACCTGCTGCTCTCACCCTGCAGAGCGCACTTCTTTTCCACCTTCAATAGTGCAGGCCTCCACTGCCTTGTCTGTGTGTCCTGTCCAGTGTCTGTTTGGGACTCCAATGATCTGGAGAGAGGCCCCAGAAACCCTCCATCGGGTAACACAACTTTTCAGTGGGAGGACAGACAGTTGTCACGCACGGCCACGTCCTTTCTGTTCCGGGGAGCAACCCCGTGTATAGACAGCAACATTAATGCCAGGTTTCCCGCTGGACGGCAGGGTGTGGACACAGCCCGAGGCCTGCAGCAGGCCCAAGTCCTGGCGTCCCAGGCAGGGCACCAAAGCCCCCAAACAAGCTGCCCGTCCCAGGCCATTTCTCAGCTGGGCTTCTGAAGGCGCCTGTGTACCTGCAGAAAATCCGCGGTGACCTGGAGGCCAGGGGTGCCACAGACACACTGGTCATCGGGCAGCTGCGGCACACGAGGGCCTTCCCGGCCCACGGCCCCCGACGACCTGGGCCTCCGACCCCCCAGCCTGGTTCCTGTGGCCCCAGTCCTCTGTACGCCCCATGCGTCCTCTGAAGGTGGGCCCAATCCGAAGGGTCCCCGGTCCTCCGCCAACAAGGAAACGTCCAGGTGCGTCTGTGTGTCCGGACGCTTCTCTTCCTCCCAGCCTCGCCGTCCCCTGGGACTGACCCCTTCACCCCACCTGGACCGCAGCACGTGTGCAAAGCAAAAGAACCCACACCCACCCCAGGCTCATCTCCTCTGCTGCTGGTTCTCACTCTTTACAAAGCAACTTTCGGTGGCCGTGGTGGCTGAGGTTACAGGAGATGGAGCATGGTAAAGGTGGAGCCAGAGTCACTGTTCTGTTTTTCCACCTCACGGGGATCCTCCTGCCTCAGCCTCGAGAGTGCTGGGCAGTCTGGGGCAAGCTACTGTGCCAGACTTCCAGGGGCTACAGAGGAAGATGAGTGCTCACCTGCGGGCACTGTGCAGATTAAAGAAGGCACTAGAACAGTATAAGTGCAAAGGGCCCCAGGGAGGCTGTTCCTACAGCTGCTTACTCTGTCTCTTGCTCTCAGGAGCAACCATGGAGAAAAGCTGCCGAACTCCTGTGTTGATTTAGAAGCGTCACATAAGGAGCCATTCCCAAGAAACCTCTTGACATTGCCCTAGAGTCGTCCAACAGGAAAAGATGTCCCAACGGCCGACCCTCTGAAACAGAGGTGTGTGTGAAGGCCAGGCCCGGGGCACACACTTGTAAGCCAAGCACTCGGGCGGCTGAGGCAGGAGAATCCTAGCGAGTTGGAAAGGCCAAAATGAGTACAGTAAATAAAGTCTGTGCAAGAGTTCACAAAAGCTGAATGGAGGCAAACAGAAAATACTGCTGAAATTCTGTGTGACTGCCAAGGTGGAGGACATTTGAGCAGTGTGTCCCCAGGCCTCTGGGGACCCCAAATCCTAGCTCCTCAAGCCAGAGGCACGTGGCCTGGACCCCACATGGGCCAGCGCCAACCCCGCCTCCCTCCCCCGCCCCAGTACAGGAAGGCAGAGCTGGGGGCTCCCAGGCAGGGGTCCCAGGGCACCGCAAGTCCAGTGGGCTCCAGCACTCCCGAGCTCTTGGACTCATCTTTTTCCCAAGCTGTCGGGGAAAAGGAAACACAGGCAGCGAAAGAGGGTGAACGTGCCGCAGAGACTCCTGCAGCCCTCCCCCGTCACGGCAGCAGTCCTGAGACTGGCGGCAAAACCAGACTTGAGGTCAGAAGCTCCCGTCCATAGAGACGCAGCTTCCCTCGGGCCTGAGGTGCTTCGGAACCGCCAGCCCCGGTCCCCTGGCCCCCATGAAGAGACAGAACACGCAGACACCCACGCGGGTTAGGTCTGAGGAGGGCACAAGGCCAGCAGGGTGAGGCGAGCCTGACGCTGTCTGTGGCCCCGTCCTGTCCCTTTTTCCCTACATAAAGGACCTGGCACACTGCACGTTCAGCCCCCCCATCCCCAACTGCTGCAGCTCTACCTTCCTCTGCACTCTGACAGCCCCCGCCTGGGACAGGGTGGCCTCGAGAGCCACCTAACTGGTCTCCCTGAGTGCAGTCACCACTCCTTCCCCAGTGTCCTGCACTCGCCTGCCCCTGGAGCTTTCCTGGTGGCCCCAGATGAAAATCTCCCACACCTCCCATGTTTTCAGTGTAACAGCGAGGTGTTCAGCCTTCCGCTGGAAAGGCGGTTTTTTGTGTTTTATTTTTTGCAATACTAGTGACTGACCTCAGGGCCTCCTTGCTGAGCCCATCTTTTATTTTTAGTTTTGACACCCACTCTCATTACTAAGTTGCCAAAGCTGGGCTTCAGCTTGCCATCCTCCTGCCTCAGCCTCCCAGCTGTGGAAGGTTCTGGAACTCTCTTCCCTGGTGAGCCATCCTTGGTGGCCCGGTTGGGGTCAGAGTCTGCTCCTGCGTGTGCGGGGGTAAAGTGGGGGTCGGGCGTGGGTCATCCTGGGACCCTCAGGCCCACCCTACACCCATACCGGTCCCTGCCTGGAGTTGTGTATGGAAGGGTCTGAGACCAGGGGTCTGGGCCCGGCTGGGCTGCACACCCACATCCCTAAGCCTGACCCACACCCATTTCTTTCACCATCCGGACCTGTTCCCTGGCAGGTGCCACCCACCAAACACCCTCTCTACCCCCATCCCACTCTCACCCTCTCTGCAGCACCAGGCTCTGGTCACCCCGCTACACGAGTCCTGTCCCATCTATCTGGGTCTGCTTGTGGCCCTGGTCCCGCAGCACCCGCAGCGCCCCACCCTCACATCTCATTGAAAACAACAACAGCAACAACCAAAAAAGGCCTGGTTGGTGTCACAAGCCTGAAATCCCAGCACTCTGGGAGACCGAGGCAGGAGTTTTGCAAGTTCAAGCCCCACTCGTCCAATTTAGCCACCTAGGGAAAATCCTGTCTCAAAATAAAATACAAGGAAAGTCTGGCAGATGGTACTCAGTGCGAAGGCCCCGGTTCCATCCCCAGTACTGTGAGGAGAAGGAGAAACGAGTGTAAGTGGAAGCGTTTTAATTTCCATACTACAGTAACATTTCTACAAAAATGTTCCCAGGGACGGAGGGCTCTGTCTTGGCACAGCAGGGGTTAGGGCCTCTGGGTCCCTGTCACCTCTGCTGACCTGTGGGCTGGGGAGCAGGGCTGTGGTTGGTGCCGGGATCTCACCAGGGCTGGGTACCTGTGGCTAACATCCTGCCCCTGTGCTGAGCTGGCCGTGGTCCAGGCATTTCAACTGCCTGCCCCAAGCGGCTGCCTTCTGTGGCAGCGATCGTCCACACCTAGAGTCTGGGAACATTTCGGAACATTCCGGGAACCAAGGAGGGCCCTGGGCCCTGCCCTCCAGCTGCGGAAACAGAAGCTAAGTCAGGTGGGGCTGAGGAGCAGGAGGGGCGCTTCACACCTGTGCGCTGTACCCTCCAGTGCCTCGTCCATAGGGCCCTCATCTATACCGACCCCAGACTGTGCCCTCTGGGAGGAATGGAACCTCACCTCCTGAGCATTTGTTGCAGGAAACAACACTCTTGGGTCTTGCCAGTGACACCTCACATTCAGCCCACAAGAGCCAGGAAGGTATCCGGCACCGTGTTGTGTGCCAGCCTGAGACCTGGCTGGAGAAAAGCTGTTTGTGGAGAGAAAAAAGAATACCCAAGCCGCTGTCTTCTCAGAGCTCATTGTGGACCCCGTCATGCAGGTTGGAAGTTGGAGTGTCTGATAGGAGCGTCCTCCTGCAAGGAGGTGGCTACCTCATGGGGTGTGAAACTGATCAGTGGATTGGTCTGTGGGTAGGTGGGAGGTGGGGAGGTGCAGCCTGGTTAGAGGAGCCGATCACTGGGCGTGGTCGGGAAGGGACCATCTCCCTCTTCCTCCTTGAGCTCTCTCTGCTTCCTGTGTGCCATGCCGTGAGCAGCTCTCCTCCGCAGCCCCTCTGCTGGGCTGCCCACCTTGGAGCCAGCTGACTGTGCACCGGAACCTCTACACACTGTGAGGCCAATAAACCTCTCTTCCTTAGCATCCTGGGTGTTCGATATGTGTCCCAGCAAGGAGAAAGTGACTAAGACACACCTCTTTGGAAAAGGGGCCAGAAAAAATAAAAATCTACTCAATAAAAGCAGCTGCCTTTTTTCCAGAGAAAGAAACAAAGGTAGTTTCCACTTTTCCACTGAATCAGGTGGCTTGGGCCTCCCTCCCCCCTTTTTCCATCCCTCCTCTCCTCCTAGTACCATAACTAGGCAGATGCAAGAAGGAGCAGACATTGACTCTAAGCCTGTGGCCTTGGGGACTCCATTTTATAATCATGACAACTTGGGGAGGGGATTACACCCATGCTGCAGACATGGATGCCGAGGGTCTGAGATGTGTCAGAGTTGTCCCGGGTCACAGAAGTGGTAGGACTCAGTCACTCCTGCAGGCATTGATTCCACAGTACTGTAATTATCTGTCCTGGTTATCTCCTCCACCCAAGAGCCCCTGAATTACTTGTGGGCAAGAGCTCTCCAAGGCTTCTGGCTTCTAGCTCCTAAAATCATGCTAGAATGTGGCAGACTTTCAGTGCATTTTGGATGAATGAATGAATGAATGAATAAACAAATGAACTCTGTGGAGAGCAGTGGAATAAATTGAAGACCTCATTTGATTTTTACCCCTGATGGGCCAATAAAAATTACATATCTTTGCAGCATGCCAGGGAATATTTGAGATAGGTACACATTTTGAAATGGTGAAGCCAGGCTACTTAACTTATCTGGCACCTCACATGCTTATTTGTGTGTGTGTGTAGCAAGAACATTTAGATCTATTTCTGTGTCAGTCAGCTTTCCATGGCTGTGACAAAATCCCTGAGAAAATCAGCTTCATAGAGGAAGAATGACTTGGCTCACAGTTTTGGAAGTTCCAGTCCATGGTTGGCCTTGGCACTCCAGGGCCATGAGTGTCACAGTGATAGGAATGTGGGTGAGGATGCTGCTCACCTCACTGCAAGCAGTGAGCGAGGACGAGTAAGGACAGAGGGAGAGACTGGAGATAGAATACACCTTCCCAGGGTTTACGCCCGTGATCCACTTTACCCAAGGCCTGGCCTCCTAATGTCACCACCCTTCCCGATAGTCCAGCAAGCTGAGTTCATAAGTAGACTAATCCCTCGCCAGGTCAGAGCCCACCTGGAGGGCCAGTCACCACTTGAAGGCCTGGCTCTGAACGTGGCTGCACTGGGACCAAGCTTGCGACCCAGAGCTTTTGGGGGACAGTGAGCCTCCTTAACCAGCATCTCCCCTTCTCTGCTGCCCCTCCCAGCCCTGGAAGCAGCCGTCCTGCTCTCCACTTTTGCAGTGTGGCCCTTGGATCCCACAGGTGAGCGAGGTCACGTGAGTGTCTTTCTGTGCCTGGTTTATTTTACTTGGTGAAACGTCCTCTGTGTTCATCCACGTTGTCCCAGATGACAGGGTTTCCTTCTGAGCTGAGTGGTGTCCTTTGCGTGCACACACTGAGTTTTCTTTTCCCCCCATCCATCAATGGGCATGTAGGTGGCTCCCACCTCTTGGCTGCTGTGCGTAACCTTGCAGGGAACGAGGGGTGCAGACATCTCTTCCACGTGCTGATTCTGTTTTCTTTGGCTCCATACTGCGAGGTGAAGTTGCTGAATCACGTGATAATTCTACATGTAATTTCTCAAGAAATCTCCCTACTGTTTTTTATAATGGCGGTGACTTCTTTTGATGTGAATTTGTAAACTCGAGGTCCCAACTCTGCCGCTTCTCCTACCTGTATTTAGATGATTGTGATGATGATTAACTTATCTACCTCCAGCCTTTTGAAAAAGATGAGATGAAGAAAGTACCCTGACGACGGTAGTGACAAAGACAAGGCAGGATTCATTTCCTGGAGAGAGCAGAGGGGACCCTCGACCGCCTCCTGGCACCAAGACCCAGCCAGAAACATGTGCACGAAGAGGGAGGCCTGGAGTCCCCGGTCCCACTCCGCAGGCCGCCAGTCAATCGGAGGGAGCGTTAGAAGTCCCAGGACCAGTCCTCTACCCAGCCCGGGATTCCCACGCCGCGTGCACTGCTGGCGGAGTGACTGGGCCCTAGCTTCGGTGTCACCCCGGGGTCACAGGGCACAGCCTCAAGGTGCAGGCTCAAGGTGCCAGCCCTGGAGATTCGGTGTCTCTGTGTAGGACAAGCCTTGCAGCTGACATCTGTCAAAAGAATGCGGAGTGACTCGAATGTAGACAAAATAAGACCCTGCTGAGTGAGCCCGGGAGTGTCTTGGCCAGGCGCGCTATTGATGTCGTGTGCTGTGGGATCTGTGCTGTGGTGGGAGGACATTAACAGCAGCCCTGGTCACTGTCCACTGGATGGCCAGTGGCACGTCCCAGTGGTGCCACTAAGATATCTTCTGGGAGACAAAATGATCCCTGGTTGAAAACCACTGAGGTTAACAGGAAAGGGTGGGGGGACAGAGGCTGCCCTGACACCTTGTACCCAGAGCCGAGTCCCAGGACCGGTGTCACCTAGGTACCATTGGAACTGCAGAAGGCCCGTACCCTGCACCCTCCTGGGATTGTCCCCTGAGCCAGACGGCCGGTGACCTGTGTGCAGCAAATCCCGCCAACAAGGATTAAGAGCGCCGGCTGGTGAAATGGCATTTCATCTGAATCTGGGAACGTGCGACACCATTGTGAGGGGACTTCAGGGTGAGAAGGCCTCAGAAAGGTCAGCTGCACCTGGCAGGCTGGTGCAGGCTCACTGAGGCCAAGCTGGTCAAGGTGGGCAGCAGGGCGCCAGGCAGACGACGGAGGTGGCCCTGCTGGAGAGGACGGGGCCGTCCTCAGCAGGGATGGGGAGGGCTGATTGGGGAGGGGCAGAAACGGCCCCTCCTTGTGGGTCCTGCCCTTCTGGACACTTTTCAGTCGACCTTGGTGGCATCGTGCTTCCTGCCTGCCCTTGGTGTGAGGGCCGCAGGGAGAATTGCTCCTAAATCCCTCCTACCCACTGATCAAGTTGAAGAAACTTTTCAGGGCACATAGTAAGAGGCATAAAGGGATTTACTAGCAGAAATTTAAAGTTTGCACTCAGAGAAATAGAGCGCAGGGCATCAAAAGGAGGACGCCTTGTGATTCAGACTGGGCTGTATTTACGGGCTGGGGGTGTCTTCAGGGTGGGCGATCTGGGATGCGTGTCCCACTGTCTGTCGGATCCCCCACCTGGTGGCCATGTCACAGTGCAAACCACTTACATCCCCATGTTTGAAGCTGAGATCCGCCGCCCATTCCGCTGCTGTTTCCTGGAGGGTGGAGCTATGGGAACAGGTGTCATCCACAGGTGAGAAGGTGCCGGCCAAGGCAGTCTGGGCTTCTGCTAACTTTCAGATCTTTGGGAAGTTTTTTTGAGTGCATTTCCTGGAAGAGAAAAAAGCCTTAAGTAACATTTGTGCCTTGAAGAGGCAGTTTTTCTTAAAAGTACAATTTTCAAAATCCCGATTTTCCTGGTCTGCTCTGTACCGATCTTTCTTGTCTCCTACCTCAGGGCAGTGTGGACCCAGGCCTTGGTGGAACAGAGCTGAATGGCAGTGTGGGACATTTGTCTCAGCCAGGACCCCCATCCCCTGGCACTCTCTGCCTTCTCTGTCCTGCCTGGCTCTGCCCAGAGCCACTGCGCGATCTTAGACATCCTATTCACTGTGTCATCCTTCTCTCCTCTCCTTTGACTTTGAATCCCAGTGCCCAGGCCAGTCCCAGACACTCGGAGCTTTGTAAATATTTGTGGGAAGATGAAAGGAACAAGTAAGCAAACAGACCAAGAATCCTCTTGAGGCTGACCAAGGGACCTGCCTCTTCCTTCTTCCTTTTCTCCTCGCTTGGGCTCCCTGTGAATTCACCAGTGTTTTAAAAAGCAACCTGGGGTTTCCTAGTAAAGACCAAGACAACTCATTCTCTTTTTCTTTTCTTTTTCTTTATTAAAAAAATGTTTTTTGAGTCAGGCTGTCACTATGTAGTTCAGGCTGGCCTTGCACTCACAGTGGTTCTCCCGCTTCAGCTCCCTCCCAAGTGTGAAGATTCCAAGTGCAGGCCACCAGGCAGGGCTCAGAAGTGCTTTTTAACAATAGATCCTCCCAGGATCACAGTGA
This sequence comes from Hystrix cristata, assembly GCA_004026905.1. Lineage (NCBI taxonomy): Eukaryota > Metazoa > Chordata > Mammalia > Rodentia > Hystricidae > Hystrix > Hystrix cristata. Next base: position 60,059 of record PVJO010009846.1, read on the forward strand.
GAGCCTGAGCCCTGACCTGGGGAATTCTGCAGGGAGGGATCTGCAGCACCCGGAGGCCAGAGGGAGTCCTGGGCCAGAGAGCCAGGAGAAAGGGGCTGGAAAGGAGCCGCTGTTCTGGCCCCTCCCTCCCACTGAGAGCAGCTGGGCCCCTGGGACTGAAGTTTCCTAATGACACTCACAGGCAGAGGTGGGCGATCTGGACGGTTTACCCTTTGTCCTTGGTTCCATAATCCCCGACCTGAATGTAACTGGATCGTGAGCCAGGTGTTGAGCTGAGAAAGTGACTTTCTCAGGAAGTGACTCAGTGGTGTGAGTTGCTTTCTGTTTGCCCAGAGCTTAGTGAGCAACCGCAGCCTCAGTGACCAAGGAAGACACAGGTGAGGAGACACAGCGACAGTTCACACAGCAGATGACATCAGTCTTGGCTGCTTGGGATCACACGCACACCGCTGACCAAATCAAGGAGGCCGTGTGCTGGGGGAAAGGAAAAGGAGTTACTGAGAGCTGTTCCGGGGAGCGGAGGTGCCCACTCGCCTCAGTCGCCAACCCCGTTCACAGGTGGGCAGGGGTCTCTCTTCGTCGGGAACAGAGGGGTGCAGAGACACACAGATCCCCACACCTGCTCCACGCTGCCGCATCTTAGCTCTGCTCCTCTTTCCTGTGGAAAGGAAGCCAGGCCCGGCCTCCCGGGGCTCACGGCAGCTGTATGTTTTTATGTGTTGTGTCACCAAACATCTCTAACCAGGCCTAGGCAGAAACACTAATGGCTGTAAAGTTAAATGTCCCATGGAAAGCAACCACTCCCAGCCACTGGGACCTTCCCGAGGCCACAATGTCCACAGCTGTAAGACGACAAAGGTCCAGATGTCACACAGGATGCCGACAACCAGGAACAAATGTCTAGCTCTTCTGGCCTCGGACACCTCCCGGTACCCACAGCCTCAAGAGAAGGAGGAGCAAAGAAGCACCCCAGCCTGCCAAAGTTTTGTGGGAGGGTCGGTTCCCTCACTCACTTCCTGCCATAACACCTAGATAAGCCCCAAGCGTCTTCATCCCAAGAGCTTCTCGCCTTTGTGCTTCCGAGAGGCTCCCCCTCGTTGCTGCTGTCCTGAGGACGGGGTTTCCTTTCTCCAGTGCAGCGTGTTGATGTGTATTCTGTCGCTTCTCTTGGACCGAGGACAGGGGGGTTGGCTGTATGCTCAGCGGGAATAAGTTTGGAGAAGTTGCTTATCTCTAAAAGAAAAGCTCATTTTTAAAGTTCCATTTTGAGGTGCCAGTTACAATATTGAGAAGAAACAGTTAATTTCACTGATCAAATAAGCAGATGCTGCTAAAATTGCCCAGGACTTAGCATATAATATTGACATGTACGGTGTGATCAAAATATACGGTGAATGTTTACATTTTTAAAATTTGTTACAGTAAAGTCACATCGCCAATAATTCCCTCACAATCCTCCCCCGGCTTTGAACACACCCCTCGTCCTTGACACTTTCTGAAGCAGCTCCAGAATCCTCTTTTGTGAGGGTCCTTATGAGGTGTGATAAAAAATCTGGTGAATGGTGTTGCTGCTGGGTGCCATCCTCAGGTAGGAAAGGCCTGGGCCCCTGGCTCTGAGTGCTGGCAAAGAGTCATAAAATCCTTCCCCACCTCTTTGGAAATGCTTCCTGGCCGGCTCAGCCTGTCCCTAATCACATGCTTGTGGAATCCAAGCCCCTTCCCCTCCCATTCTGTGCTGACTGCCTATGTGCCCCTCACCGATAAGGTGGAAGTACCTGTGTATGTTTAGGGGCCAATCATATAGAAGCTTTAAAATTAAATCCTTTCCTCATATGGGGAATGAGGGAACTAGTGGAACGGGATGATGTAAAAGCAAATAAACACCCTGAAGTCACTTTGAGGCTCAGGGTTTTGGAGTGTGAATTCTCCTGAGTTCGTCAATGTGAAGAAACCTGAGTTCTCCGACTCTCTGAGTGACACTGGGTTTCTCAGTGGTCTGACTGCTGGAACATGAGTTGTGACATTTCGGGAGGCTCCAGCGAGATTCCAGTCATGCTGGCCCCTTGAACCCTGGTGCAGTGGAGTCGCCTGGAGTGAATGAGGTGGCGTGCAGCCCAGTGGTATTCTGGGTCCTCCTTTCTCCAGGGGCTCTGACTATCTGGGACAGCCAACCCCAGACTCAATAGAGAGACAGACCAACTCATCTGCCGAGACTTCAGAACCAAGACAGGGTCTCCGGAACCAGTAACTCAGTCAGGTGGAGCAAAGTCAGATCCTGCCCAAGGGCAGAAGAGAAGGCTGCTTCCCTCCTGTCAGGGTCCTGCTGAGGGGGGGACAATGGTCCCCTGTCAGTCCATGCTCTCCCTTCTCACTCCCATACCCAGCTCAGCGGAGTCCTCTCCTGCTGGCCCCTGTCGGGCAGCCTTCATGCTCCCTGCTCCTGTGCTGGGATCTGGGCTCAGGCTCTCCTCCTCCTCCACACCTTCTAAGCCATCTTCCTCTTCTGCACTGTGAGCCCTCTCCGTGTGCCAGCAGCTCCCGAATTTGCATCTGTAGCCCTGGCTTGTCTTAGACTTGACCTCTCCCTGGGGGTGCCTGCTAATCACCTCCAGGTTAACGTGACCTTTGATTCCCCACTGTACCCTGATTTTCCTCTAGCCACAGGCCTCTCCAGCTCACCCACCCACCACATCCACCTGCCTCTGCACCCACAATGCCTCCCTAGAGAGTGACTGTTCCCCTTCTTCCAGCGCCACTCAGCCCTCCTCCCGCTGGCCTGCCAGCCTTGCCCTTGACCTGGGTGCTTACTCTCTGCTAGCACACAGAGGTGACAGTGAGGTCGCACTGGCCTTGCATATCCGACCCCAAGCTCGGAAAGTAGCAAGAAACGGTAGACCAGATGACCAGACGTGAACACAGTTAACAGCAAGGACAAAATAACAGAAGGTGGTATTGGGGTTCCAACACGGACAAACACCAACACAAGAGAGTAAACACGCAGGGTCCATGATCCAAAGTGAGTAGGAAGAGGTGGAGATGGATCGGGAGGGAAAGGCAGGAAGGAGGAGAGCAGTGAGGAGCCCATGCAGGAGACACAGGGCCAGCACCTCCCCAGGGTGGATGCAGCCATCCCTGTGAGCACACCCCGAAGGCACTCAAGAGTCACTGTGACATGAACTGGACAGGGTGACCACATGGAGTGGGAGGGGACAGGCAGCCACCGAGAAGCCAAGCATGTTGAAACTCACTCGAGCTGCACTTTCAAGTGATTCCAGGGAAGTCCCCCAAGTAGATGGAGGAGGGCTCTGAAAGAGTCATCCCACTCTAATAAGAGAAACATCATTTTTGCAAAACATACGTTGCATTTTAATAACTTTTTTGATCTACTTTCCTCAACCCTTAAATAGTTAAAAATGTGTAATTTTTAAAAATTGGGGGGCAGTATTGGAGGTGGAACCCAGGGCCTTCTCACTGAGCCACATCCTCAGGCCTTTGGGAATATTTAATTTTCTTTCTTCTTTTCTTTTCTTTTTTCTTTCTTTTTAAAATTTTTTTTCTAACAGGATCTCACCAAGTCACTAAGTTTCACAGAGTTATCTAGGCTGGGCTCCAAGTTGTGACCCTTTGGCCTCAGATTAAATCAGAACTCAAATATCATGGTGATAACCTGAAAAACCACATAAACGTAATGTAATGTTTACCTACAGTACACATTGTCCCAAAAAAGCCTGTAAGGCTGTCACTAATGTCTTGGGGTGACCTTTCTTGCTTCCTATTGGTGTGTCAACCCACGAACCGCTTCACATCCCAAAGAACTCGCCCTGTCTCCGAGGCTGCACCCCTGCCCAGGAGTCAGGCCCGGGGTCTCCACACATGCAGGGCCTCCTTGCCCACCTGTGGTGAGAGGGGTGAGTCCAAACACCACCCTCCACTGCCCCTGCCCCTGTCGGGGGAGCGGAGAAGAGAAATAAGCACACACCTGTCTCTGAGCCTTAGTTTCTGTTCTGCCAGGAAGAGGCGGTGAAGCCTCCTGAGTTACACCGCAGGGCAGGGATTAAAGGGGACGCCGCCTTCCAGCTCTCCAGATGCACCATGCGCCAGTTCCTAACACTCAGACTCTCACCATGCAAACATTTTGCTAAGAGAATCGCACATCACATTCAAGTGCACTTGCTCTGTCACTGCAGAGCACCAAGCCCCACCGGACAGCAGTAACGCACAACCAGAACTGCCCACTCGCACCCTCACGGTGCCAAACGTGCAAGGGAGCTGAAGAGTGCTGACATGGTCCTTCCGGCTGCAGGGCACAGGGACCCTTGCGGGAAAGGACTTTCTGGCTCCCACACAGGCTCTGTCCCCATGACAGCTGCAGGGTCCTAGAAATTCCAGATCCTCTCGAATGCTCTAACGTGAGCTCCAGCCCCAGCCCAAGGAATCCTGTTGGATTCCACAAGCTGCTTCCCGTGCGAGGCAGAGACAGGGAGACGGAACAGCAGGAGACAGATGTCCAGCTGACGCCGGTTAATTTGGGTTACCTTTGTTGCGAAATGCCACAACTCGCAGCTCACAGCCCCTGTGCCCGAGGCAGTGCCACCAGGGTGATGACATCAGGACGGGAACAGGGAGAGGAAAGGGAAATCAGCACACATTGAACACAGCCTACCAACGTCCAAAATCCCTGGAGGCGGCGTCCTGACACCATCGCCCACACTCGTGGGAATCCCAACCTTGGCATTCCGCTTCCTGTCCCCCAAGCACGTGGAGCTGCCTTCTGCTCTGCCCCAAGCTCCCCGAACCTGGGCCGCTCAAACAGCCACAGGCGTCCACTTCGGGTTCTGGGAAGGTGGGGTGCTCCTCCTTCGGGTGTCCTGGGTTCGCCACGGCTTCTGGTCACAGGGGATCTAGACAGGGCTGGAAGCTCCCAGGAAGCCTTGTCTCCAAACTACATCTCCATCGGGAAAATTTGGGTGCATTACCACCGACTTCTAAAAGTGAGACCAGCGGTAAAGACTACTCTGTCCCCCACCTGCTGGGTGGCTCCTGGTGAGGTAGATCTAACTCTGATGAACGTCACAGACACACCTGCATTTCAGTGCCTTGGATCCTTCCAAAATAGTTCTTTACCAAAATCTCTTGGGATCCGAGGGGACAGGGACCTCCACCCTCCCCAGGTGCAAGTTGTTCCAGCTCCAGGGCGAGGAGGGGGCTGCGCTCACGGCTCCACCCTTCCTGTGACCCTCCCGGCCTGGACCCTTCCGACATGGTGTCTGTGGTGCCAGGTGGTTGGCAGCTGGGGTTCAGGGAGAAGGGTGAGAAGGAGGATGGCCGCCCTGCGATGTCAGGTCACAGCTCCAGCACTGGAAAGGCTGCCCTGGGCACGAGCCCGGGGTGAGACCAGGTCACACGTCCACAGCCCAAGCACCCCCAAGCTCATGCCCAGGGCCCAGAGGCACCCAGCTCCACCGGCACAGAGCTCTGGCAGGAAGCCGGTGTACTGCCGGGCCAGCGGACCTCGTGTGACACCGCAGGATCCAGGGAGGTAGGAGCGTGCAGCACTTGGCGTCAGCTCTCCTTGGTATCAGGCCCTGGAATGGGTTTTGAGGTTGCCATCACCTCCCCCCGTGAGTCCTTTCCTCTGCCCTGTGGCTGAGTGCTGTCCCCTCGGTGGCTTGGTCCTGCTTATTCCCACATCCCAGCTCCCAACAGGGAACCTAGCAGGGTGCTTGGTGTCTGTGGAACACGGGAGGAAGGAGGGTTGGGAGGAGGCCAGTGCTTTCCCTGGGCAGATCCTTCTCGTTTAATGGGACCTGTCACATGCACCCCTGCTTTCCAAGTGTGACGCCCCTGTCACCGGCCCTTCTGGAACCCTGAACCTGGAGAGGTGGCCCCACCTCCAGGGGGACTGTAAATGCGCTAATGCTGGGCTGGGCCAGGTACATGAAGACTGCCAGGCCCTGGGGTCCGCAGCCCAGCTGCCCACGGCTCCCCTAGTCTGCACCCACATAACAGGCTCTCAGCTCCTGTGCCCTTCTGCAGGGCTCTGCTTGGTCCAGGACAGAAGGCAGGGCAATATGTGGCTGTGACCCGGAAGACAGAGAAGCAGCAGACAGCACCTGGAGCCCCCTAAACTGCAGGCACGAGTACAGGGATCTGGAGGGACCCCAGACTGTGGTTCTGACTGGGTGTCAGGTGAGGCCAGCTCTGCGGGTGCGGGGACCCCCTGAGAAGCAGGGCCCCTGTGGTGCACAGAGGCGGGAGGGACACAGGTCCAGGAGAGCAGATCCAGCCTGCAGTCCGGTGGGGAGGGGGGACTGCAGGGGCACTGGGTGGGGACTTGGACGCCTTCTCCCACGGTGGGTTCCACTGCTCTGCACCCCCACCCCCCAGCCCCAAACCAAGTCTAAGATCCCCTGGAGGAGCAGGCAGGGAGCTCCAGCCACAGTCTGTCCCCAGGCCAGGCTGCTCTTGGAACTGACAGCCACCCTCTCCACAGCACCCCCCACCCCGCCCGCCCTGTGCTTCTCTGCGTAGGAGCTCCTCCCGTGATTCCCAGAAAAGCCTGGGCGCCGTTTCCAAGAAGCAGGGAGCAGAAAGGAAACTGAAACTGAAGTGGACTGAGGCAAGAGGCAACTAGACAGGTTGCACCTCTTTAGCTCTCCCGGAAGGAGAGGCCAATGGAGTGACCTGGGCAGCACGCACCCCACTCTTCCCCTCCCGTCCCATCCCGCCCCTTCACCCCACCCC
>PVJO010009847.1:0-67319 GCA_004026905.1 Hystrix cristata
AACAGAGCCATTTTTAATATTAAATTTGAAGTTTGGTTTTTAAAATTCTCCAGCACAGACTACATATATGAACACATCCAATTTTTTATTGTTATGATCAGATATTTGATGAAGAATCTTGCATTTTTTGAAATGTTTGGTTTTAAATACCAAGAACCCCACCTAGAGACCCCAACTAGATATCGAATAATCCAGATTTAAGAGAATTCCAGACAACGTAGGAACTCCCAAGCAGGTAACAGACCAACAGGACTTTGAGGGAAATTGGAGAAGACATGAGTGAAGTTAGATGTGCTGGGTTTTTGTGCAAAGGAAAATAGCATCACAGAGCAGCCTCCTCTCTAGCATGATGTCCAAGAAGCCCTGTAGCAGTGACTGTGGGCTGTGGAGTAGCGTCACATGACACTGGTTTATAGATCTCAGGATTGTGCAGGGAAAAGAGATACGATTATTGAAATGGATGCATTTAGAGTAAACAGAAAACAGAGTGAGTACAGTAAGAAAAGAGTCTATGACAAGAACTCAGAGATCCTCAGAGGATGAACGTGAATCAAGTCAATGCAGCACAGGACACAGAAGATGGAGATGACTTACATCAGTCTTCCATTTCTTAGGGCTATCTGCTTTCCCTCCTTGGGATTGTGTCACATTCACCTCCCCTGAAGCTAAACATCTAGGGAGAAGTGGGGCTCAAGGAGGAGAAAATGCTGAATTAACTGCATAGTGATCTCAAAAGTTTAAATTTATATTGGAAATGATCATGTCCAATATACAATTTGCAAAATTGAATTTTTTTACTCCTCAGAAATAGGAAATAGTGAGATAAATTAAGGTTAGTGTGATGGCTATGCTTGATTGTGTCAACTCTATCGGCTTGGGAGCTGCCCATTGGATTGGTGAAGCACACTTCTAGGTGTGTCTGGGTAGGTCATGACCTAAAGTACTGTACCTGAACCTTGCATTTTCCTCTCAGGCACTGCTTTGTTTCTCAGCCGCGATGAACTAAGCATCTTTCCTCTGCCGTGTCCTTCTGCCATGACATTTTTACTTTTAAACCTGACAACCATGTACTGAATCCCCAGGAACCATGGGCCAAATTAAACCTGTCCTCCTTTATGCTGTGGGTGTCCAGCGTTATATCTCAGTAACAGGAAAACTGCCTAATACGTTTGCCCATAGAGGTGTAATCTACCTTTGCATTTTATCATTGTTATTCAAAAACTTATACCAACAGACAACAGCTATCTGGGTTTTGTCATTACAACACTTATAAAAGGGAATAATTTAACAGTGTTATGGTACTACAAACTTCAGTTATCTAGAAAATTAATTTATGTCAAAAACAGGTCTCTCACTATTTTAGAAGGTTTCAGCATAAATTTGTATACAAAGAATGAGTTCTATTTAGTTACCCATCCAACAATAGAATCAGAAGTCTAAACTTTAACATTTGAAAGATCTTAGTATAACCATCATATGTATTTTATGATTGGTATATACTAGAATTTAGGATACCAGATTCTATCAAAGTCCAATTTATAAAAAGAGTAAAATATTTCTATGATCAGACATTAACACTGACCTACCATTTTCTGTGGTATTTTTCAGGCTATCGAATTCAATTTGATAATTTTTGTTAAGAAATCTATATTCATTTTCTATATTAAAATACTGTACTTTACTGGTTTAATACATGTCTAATTATAAATTCATCTTTTACCTAAACTTGAAGTAGCATGCTGGAAATCACCAAAAGGGAAACCAAAAAATTGGAGTGAAAACTGTCTAGAGGAGAAAAGCAAAGCTTCTCCTTCTGGTTATTCTTCTATACCTTAAGTATATATGAAAGTTAGAACAGCAGATCCTGAACTTCTTTTGGGGAGACATGCTTAAGGTGAAAGGAGTTTCATGTGTATAAGGGTATTTCCTTCTAAGATTCCTGATATCTGCTAGGGAAACATCAAACATTCTGAAAATCAAGGGAAGAAATTTGAAATTTTTAAGGAGCCCCAAAAATAGAAGTTCAAAGAAAATGCTACACCTTGGCAGAGCTTTCAGACATTAAGGTTGAATTTTTGTCTATTGGGATATTTTTGCCCAATATGTTGAAGGAAAGTTTAGTGTGGTGAGATATGAAAACTACAAATATTAGAATTCAGTAAAACTTTCCCTTTTCTACAGTCAAGGTAAGCTACCTTAGCAAACTTTAGATACTGTGAAATAAGAATCTTCCTAACCCACATATTTCTTTTAATAATTCTTTGATAATTTAAAAAGTTAAATTATACAATTTCCTACTTTGAATTACCCAACATATTATTTCATTTTAGAATAGCAAAAGAAGAACATCCCTCCTCTGCTATATATTTGGAAACATCACCTGCTATCTGATAGAATAATTATTGTTATTTTGGTCTCTAGATTAAATGCAAATGGCAGGTAGAATGCAAGTAAGGATCCCTGGGAGAAAGGCCAGAGGAAATTGGAGTTAGAAATGTAAAATTTGTGCAAGGGTTTGTCTGAGGAAAAGCAAAGCCACTATGTTTGGAAAAGGCTAAAATCTCATTATTTTGCAAGAGGCACATAACAACTGCAAAAGCTTGAGGAATTCCAGGTAATCAAGAGTCTTAGAAGCTCACTGAGCCAGCATACGACTTCCCATGAGTGCTGCCTCTATAAAGCAGGTTTTTCATTTTCACATTAATAGCATGGTTGAGAAGCTCTTGATGGAGTAGCTTCTGGGGGAATGGAATTTGTCTGAAGAAGAAATAAGCCTGGAAAATCTAGAGTAGCCATAACTAAAGGCTGTAATTTACTTCCCTATCAGGCCTTCTTTTTTTTGAGTGGGAGAAGCTCTATTTTTGAAATCTTGATATGTTTTTTACCAATCTAGGATTCTTTGAAATTGTTGAGGATCAGAAAGTAAATTTTTAGAAACTATCTTGTCGGCAGGTTTATTTCTAATTAAATGAAATATTTAAGGAGATAGAAGGAAGATGCCTGATGTCTCCCCAGATTTCCCTGAGCAGGTGTATTCAGATAAATCCGTAGCCTCTGTTCCTCTGTCTTCTATTGCTCCTCTGGTCACTAGCTGTATCCCAAGGTGAAGTGATTGCTGATCCTATTTGCTTCATTTCCACATTTTAACTCTACTCCTTGATCAATGCTCTCCTACCTTCACACATTTTCTCCCCAACGTCCTTATCTCTTCACAGCACCATTCCAAGCGCAGATTTCCCTCGTGGAGAAATGTAGCAGGGTCTGAAAACAAAACAGCAGAAATTGATACTTATGTAGATAGACAAGACAATTTAGTGAGCCTTTAAGCAGAAAAACCAAAAGCCAAAAAGAAAAGGAAGGAACAAGTAAGTGGAAATCAAGGGGCAAATTGATAGTTCTCATACTTACCATTCTTTATAGCCCTGAAGAATTTACTGAATAAATACATGCAAAGGAAGATTTGTATTTAGAAGGTTGTTTAGTTTTATAGGGCTAAGAACATTTCCTCCGAGTACTGACAAGTTACTAAGTTTGATCATAGTTTTTCTTACATGGTATAATACAGTCAACATATCTAAATTATCTATCATCTATATGTATGTGTCCAAAGCTGTAGTAATGTTAGATTTAATACATTTGCATAAATAAAATTGATAAAATACACTCCTGACCCTCTGTGTCCTTGTGTTCCTCAGCTGTGGATTCAGCAAAACACAGTTTAAAAACACGTGGGAAAAAATTGCTTCTGTGTTGTTTTTCCTCCAGTAGGAACCCTCTTTTCTCCAGGAGATTTCCCCCCAAGAACAGGCTCTTGTCAAGATTTGAAACAGAATGCTAGATTATTTCTTAAAGGTAGGAACCTTTAAGAGAACATTTATCTCTGGTTTTCCAGTGTTGAAGCAGAGGACCAACTAATGATCCAAAGTGATGATTTAATTTATTGTATTCTGGGCTTTTATGCTGGTGAGCAAAATGTGGCACACACCACTTTACTACTACCAGATGAGGGTAGAATTTCTGTTACACTCTTAGGCAGTGTGAATTCTTACTGCTGTGTGTGGTTAAGAACAGGCTCTGAAGTAGACCTCAGCTGACACTAAAGGCTGTTAGACGAGGGCCTCCACCTTAACCTTCCTCATGTAGACACTATAGACACAATCTGAGGCAGTGAGAGAGACTCATCACTTCTGGGAAGTGGTAAAAGTCCAGGCTTCCTACATGGGCTTTTCTGAAGACACTTTGGTAGGGAGGAGAAGGAGATACCTCACTACTTCTGGTCGGGGAGGTAGAGCTCCAAGCTCCTGCCTGGTCTCCACTGGGAACACGAATTGAGGAGGCTTTTTAATCCTGGGGCAGAGACTAAGTTCCAACTTTGACACAACCCTGGTGAGGTGGGAGCTTCACTGTAGCTGGATGAGTTTTGCCATGTTATATCTGGGTCACATGGTAGTTCTAATTTTAATTTTTTTAAATTTTTAATTTATTTTATTTTATTTTAATGGTACATTTTGGATGTACATAGTGATAACATTCATCATAGGGGATTCGTATCTGTACATGATATACCTTGTTGCTGCGTTTTTTCCCACTCCCCTCCCCTCAACCCCTCCTCCCTCCTTATTTACAAAAGCTTTGTTTCCATTTTTTTCCTTCCATTTCTTATTTCTCTTGTCCTCTGTTCTAATTTTAATTTTTAAAGGAACCTCTGTACTGATTTCCATAGTAGCTGTACTAATTTAAATTCCTACCAGCAGTGTACAAGCCACCTCCAATCCTTGCCAACATTTACTGTTTTTTGCATTCATGATAATAGCCATCTGATTAGGGTGAGACTGACTATTTTTTAAAAAAATTTTATTTTAATGGTACATTTTTAGATATAAATAGCGATAACAACCATCATACGGAATTTGTACCTGTACATGATGTATCTTTCTGCTTCTTTTTTCCCCATTCCCCTCCCCTCCCTTCACCCCCTCCTGCCTGCTTATTTACAAAAGCTTTGAGGGTGGGAGGTTTAGCTCAGTGGTAGAGTGCTTGCCTTGCAAGTGCAAGGCCCTGAGTTCGATCCTCAGCACCAAAAAAAAAAAAAAAAAAAAAAAAAAGAGAGAGAGAGAAATTGGCTATTAATGTAGTTTTGTTTTGCATTTCCCTAATGGCTAAAGATTTTGAACAATTTTTCATATATGTGTAGACGGTCCCATCACCTCCCTGTATCACCACTCATGGGCCCAGACTTCTAGCCCATGATCATGGTGGAAGGGGCACATTTAAATAATGTATGAGGCTGGGGATTTAGCTCAGTGGTTAGAGTGCCTGCCCTGCAAACGCAAGGCCCTGAGTTTGATCCCCGGCACCAAAGTAAATAAATAAATAAATAAATAAATAAATAAATAAATAAATAAATAAAATATGAACCTTAGCAGCGTGCATTAGTTTTCCCAGGTGGCTGCTTCTCCAGCATAGAATCTGGGTATATGAGAAGAATAGAAAATCAATGAACCAACTACCATGTCATTCCCAGAGTCCCAAGACATCCACCTAATCTTCTGTTCCCGTCCTTTGATTTATGTATAATACTCGGCTTAACATTAATAGAAACAATATTAAACAAGGAGAAGTGAAGCAACTCTCTCTCATCTGGAACTGGAATTCCTGGACCTGGACTTCAAATTTTATGCTTAATACTGAACCAAATTTTAAAAATTCGGGTACTTCATGTATTGAATTGCATAAAAACGTAAATACAGAAATTTTTCTTAGATGTGTGCTGTGGCTTCCGGTACTGTCTTTTCTGTATGGTTCTGTGTGGTTGGGGGATGAGAAATACAATGGCAATGGGGATGAAACTATCGAATTATTGGGTGGTCCCTTGGTAGGCAGCCGTAATGGGAAATCTCCTTGAAATGCAACCATACATCCTCCGCTCCACTCAGGAAGTTTAGGGGTGGTAGGGGTGGGTAGGGGTGGTACCCAGTGTTTGTTTTTTTTTTTTTTTTTTTTTTTTTTTTTTCTGATCAAGGCCCGAGATGATTCAGATGTAAGGCAAAGTTTGAGAATCAGTGAATAGGATCCCTATTGTTTAGTATGGTCTGATGTTAGGAGAATGCTCCAAAGTCTAGACATGAATAAACAGTGCTATTCATGTGTGCCCCCTTCTCATGTAGCCTTTTCTTCCTCTTTCTTAATTTTATGGGTGAATAAGAGGAAAGAAATTTGGCATATTTCAGGTTTAAGTTACCTGTAAAATTACTCACTGTTTTGAACTGGGTACCTCAATTTAGACAGGCAATTCAAATCTACTTATTTCTATGTGAATACTAGTAATACAATCTGAGCCTACTTTACACTCAAATTCCAAAAAAGTAAGGAAATATATATATATGGCTTTCTTGAATAAAATATACTTAAAACTCTAGTTCTGAAGTTATTAGAAGGAATTGGGATCTTGCAGAATGAAGCAACACATACAGCTGTTGTTTTCCTTTACAATAAAGGAAGAATAGATTGAAAATGAATAGATTTAAACCTCTGTTTGAAGACAATCCAAGATATGCGCAAAGGCCGTACGGAGAGGGGATCTATGTGGGACTGTGCCAAAACCAACCTGGCTGCCTCACAAATTTATCCAGGACTTGTGGAAAGTAGGATCCTTGTAATGCCATGAGTGCCCACTGATGTATGTCTGAGGTTGACTGTGTTGGATATTTTCGTCCTTTATTCTTGGCAGTCTTTACGGAATTTAGCAGTAATCCCATTATTTTGTAGGCAGAGGAGCACCTAGCTTTCAAAGAAGGCTGTTTTCTCAGTCTTATAAGTGCAAACAATGTGCAGTAAGGGACTTTCTCTAACTCGGTTGAGCATTATCTTTATTGTGATTATTATATCTCAAGGATATCATAATTCTAGATTGTCTTTTGACATTGTCATTCATTATCAACCACCTGAAGGATTCTGTAATGTTTAAAATCCCCTATATCCCAGGGGCAGATAGACTCACATCTCACTTGCTCCCCTAAAAGGCACATAATCAAATTACACCAAAAGGCTCCTTAGAGTACAGCTCTTTGCCAATTACTTGAATTATTTTCAGCCACTTTGGCACATTTCCCCTCCAGATGAAATGAAAATCTTTTAGTCTGCACCAGTGAAGGATTTCATATTTCTTAGTACTTCCACATATATGGTATAATGAGAATAAAAGCTTCTTGGCCTCACAGATCTTTCCTACAGTGCCATAATGCAGGGAAAATAACATCCATTTCTGACACATGAAGTCCACATATTTTTTAAAGAAAAAGAGAAGAACATTAACATTACACAAGAAGACTATTTGCTCTTTGCTTTAGATTTCCAAATTTGAGCACGCCAGAGATTTCATCCTTCAGAACTACATGCATCTGTGCTGAGACACGCAGCCTCTGAGGTGCTTCGTTATTGGCACTTACAGCTGGTCTCGCGAAACACCTGGTCTGAGTAAGCACCGCGCTCGGGAGCGTCAGCAGGGCAGACAGATTCTAAACAGAAGATTGCTACTTACCCAAAAGCCATTTTGAAGCAAAAACCAGCAGTATCAGCAAACCGGTAACAATAATTTAAATATCCCCAAGTACATTATTAATGCTTGCAGCCCTCTGAGGATCAGATAGCTCCTTTTTAAAAGTCTTTATGTCTCAAGAAATCAAATTCTCTGCCTTTATCATTTTGTAAAAACGATATTTTTCATCGATAGCCTCACTTTATTATTTCTAGTAGCCCCTCTGTTTTTCTTTCTGATTTGCGTTATTTCCTTCACCTGGTGCCCACAGTAGCATTCACTGAAATCACTACCCGTCGCTCGGTATTCTTCCCTTTGCTCAGTAGCACAGCCCTTAGGACTGACTCCTTCGTCTAAAGCATTAAGAACTTGAGGGAAAATCACTTCTCATTGCTTTGCTTGCAGTTCTCATTTGGACTAGTGCTTGCAGAAATTGAACCGAACTTTCTTCACTGTTACTGCATCTGTAGAGTAATTGCCCAAACTTGTTGAGCCAATCAGGATTGCTGTTCTTGAGTCTTGCAAACATGAAGAATCCGATGAAGCCATTTGTAAACTACATGTAGTACATCCCTCTTTGCCCACTCAGTCATGCTGCTCTCTTTCAGATTTTGTACGACCCTTCTGAAACACACACTTCAGAATTCTGTTTTGTCAGCTGCAAGCTTAGTTTTTTTTTTTTTCTTTTTTTTTGAGCATTCTTATTTATGGCGGTGATCTTTATTGCACAATTCTTATGCTAAATGAAAAGAATTTGAAACTCTAGTAGTAATTTTTTCTAATGTTTTCAATAATTCAAAGAAATATCATTTAAAAAGACAGAAAACATACACGTGTACAAATATATTTGTGTAAAATAAGGGGATATTTTGTCACAAATGTGTGATAAACTATTTCCATTAAAATATTTGTTTTCATCACAGAGATATTCAGAGCTGCCTCGTTACTATTAATTCCCGAGCTGGGACAATGGAATGTTTGAAAGAGAAAGACATGGACAAAGATAGTGAAGGTTTCCCAGCCTCAGAAAAGCGCAGGGAGAATAGCTTTATCTGTTCTCTTATTAAGAGACACAGCAAGTGAACAAATTATGTATTTATGTGTTAGATACTATTATTATTCTTGTTGCAACATTTAAAATAACTTCTTACATAAGGGAAAATATTGAACCAACCTAGTTTAATCTTTACTGGAGCTTAAGTAGCTAAGTTATCCCCTTCTTATTTGATGTCCTGCTTATCATTGTCTCAAAGAGAGAATTATTAAAAAGTAGTTCAATTTAAAAAAAAATTAAAATGTATTTCTCTGCTTGTAGAACAGTTATTAAAAAGATAAAATTCACTTACAGAAACTCTAACTCCATGTATCTTATTACACATATTTACCTTGTTGTCTCATTCAATATTTTGAAAAGCTACATTATTCACAAATCTTAGGTTAATGTACTGAATTGACCAAGAAAAGCACTATGCTGGGACTCAGGCCAAGAAATTTAAGTTACATTAAAACAGTGAAAGTGAGTACATTTGTTGTGTGAAGGCTGCAAATTTAAGAAACTTGAGAATCAAAGTGGAGGGAGAATGGATAGAACTTATTGCAGGGCCATCCATAGCCAGCAGCTGAGGCAGTCCAATGCAGTATGGCAAGTACAGCGACTAATAAAAATCATAAATGGTAGTAGAATGCTGTATTTATGTTAAAGTGGTACATAATAATGACTGATAGGACAATTATTCCTGAGCCATTTCAAGGGAAGTCAAAATCTGAGATTTTGGCAGGAGTATTGCACTTGTAGGAGGTTGTGATAATTGTAAGGCAAATCGGGGGAAATAACATTGGCGGTGCATTAAGTTAGATTAATTATCTACTATGATCATTAGTAACTTCCTTGTACATGCATTTTTCTAGATGCTAACAGAATTTACAGGATTATGTAGAATAACTCTTGTTTTCAATAAAATTGCAATGTAATGAATATCCGAATAATAACATTGTATTCCATTTTCAACAATTGATTGAAGAATGAAACATGCATGTAGGTAGAGGTGTTAAATATACTTAATGAAAATACTTGAACAAATGTAAGTAGACATTCCAGTGAAACAGATACCCTTTGGTTAAGGAAATGAGCATAGTAAGCTCATATTGGTAAAGTTGCCAATAAGATATAAAAAAAATTGCTTAGCAATATAATGGATAAAACAGAGACTACTTTGAGAATATGGAATATTTTGAGAAAAATCTTAAAGGTACTCAAAATAGAAAATTGAATGGGTAGCTCATATAAAAATAAGTTATATTAAGGCAGGCAGAAGAAGTAAGTAGGAGATTTGAAATTCTGGCCAAGAATTTTCATGTCAAAATTCAGGAAATTGGAGGCTTTTGAGAGATTTGAGGGAAGAGGAATTCAACCGTGCTTATAGAGCATAAAACTGCCCATAAGAATGCTCCGAATATGATGGCTCAAATTTGAAAAGTAATTAGGAGTGTAAAAAATTGGTATAGCTTTCTTCTACAAAATCATTTTATCTATAATTGGAAAATTTTCAGTCCTAGCTAACTAAGGAGATTTTAATGATAATTAGATTGTTGCAGTGACAAGATCTTATTTTTTTTCACATAAACATACTTTTTCTCCCATTGACTACAAAAATATTTTCCTTTCACTTTATCACAGTAGCTCATTTTGATTATGCCCAGACTTCAGTGCATCACCCTCACCTACCCAACTAATCTGAGCAATTAAAGAAAAATGATGCATGATGCATTTATAGTTCAGTGAAATGAATAGAAACCTCACATAACAGCTGGATTCCTATACTTGGCAACAAGGCAGGATTTGAGAAAAGCAATCGTCTTCCTTTCCTGTTGGCAAAACACTTTGCTGGTCTCTCCAATTTGAGTCCTCTTTGGGATTTAGTGTCTTCTCACTTTGTAATGCACAAACACTACTTCCAGATGGATGGCCTTGTCATATGCTATTTTTATGCTGTACTTTAGAATTTTAAAGTGGGAGCAGTTATTCACCAAACATGAAATGTATCACTTAGAGTATACATTGGAGCAGCTTTTCCAATCAGCATGACCAGCCAGCGGCTGAGCTTAATACACTCAGAAGAGGAAAAGCAAACTTAAGTCAGACAGTCAGCACACATTTAAAAGTTCTTATCTGTGGAGCTGCTGGGTGCTGGGGGCAACACAGAAGGAGAGAAGGTGAGTCCTGTCCTTGAGGGATTTCTCATTTAACATGGAGATTAAAAGAAAACATCCACAGGAAAGCATCCTGGGAAAAGTGTCACAGGTGTCTAGGCATGAAGACTCTCAGACTGTCATAGTGCAAAAGGCCTCCAGAAACAGCTAAGTTTTCACCACATCTTCAAGGAGAATGTCCACCTTTCAGTGGAAAAGGTTTTATTTGTAATGTGAGAAGAAGTTAACAGAAAAATTGTATAAATAATATTTAGAACAATAACTAATAGTTTTGGGTGGAGTGACAAAGCATGTGTAAAGAACCGTTGTGCCATTGCAGAACTGGGTAGCGGATTAGCTATTAAGATTTGATATGGAAATATAACAGGAAAACTCTAGAGACGATGGAAGGCACGAAAATGGCCTTAAAGACTGTTTGGTAACTGATTACAGAAATATGGGCAGGGATACCAAATCAGCTGAGTAATTTGAGCATTAAAAAGCCTGTTCTGTTAATGTGATTACAGAAAGATGGTGAATTCATTAAGCTTTAATTCTCTGTATAAATCAGTTTTTGGTATGGCATTTTAGGGTGAGCTTTTAATACTTGCATTTAAAATTTTTGCTAGTTTATGTTGTTTATTAAATGATCCTCTGCTTTTTTTTTAATATTTGGATTTAAAATTTTTGAAAGAAAAAGGGTCTCAGCCTGTCTACCAGGATGACTTAATGTATATGGCAGAAGATCGTGATCTGGACATTCTTCTACAAATGGTAACTTTATTATTATGATTTCAACTGTAAAGTATTTTGAAAGTATGTTTTGTGTGCAAAGATTGAACCCTAATATCATCTATGAACTATGCCATTTCCTGCTTAGAAATAAAAAAGCGCAGCTTACTGCTGGTGTCAGTGATCGAGAATTACTATATTTTGTAAACGGAAATTATACTACTAAAAGCAGAATGCTATAAATAGAATGATGTCTTTTGTTTCTGAAGATTACCAATATACAACAGTAATGCAATTATAATAGAAATGAGACATTTTGTGGCAAATTTTAGGGGTGAGATTAGAACTGTAATCTGCAAATATTCAGAGGTTAGCATTACTGCTGCTACTACCACGAGGGAGTATTCTCAGCCCAAACAGGAAATGGGTTAAATAAGAATACTGTACTTATTGTATGAATTAAAACAAAGTACCACATTCGGACACGCAAGATGTTAACAACAGGGGAAATTGTGCATGTGTGTATAAAGAGAAGGGGAATATGACCGTTTTCTGGTTACCTTTTCTGTAAATGTAAAACTACTCTTAAAAAATAAAGCCTATTAATTAAAAAATTTTGGCCTTAAGAATAAACATCAAGTTGCCATCCAAACTAGAGAAGTCTTAATTAGCTTTAATAACAAATTTACTCTTTTTTCAAAATTTACTGCTCTACTTCATCATATCTCCTAAATGAAGACTGAACTGTCCTGCTTGACAGCCTCTTACCCAGTCAGGGGTCTAACTAGGTCTCTGTTCTGCGCATTGCGCCTTCTGTCTTTACGGCTTTCCCGTCTCCATTCTCCCTGTTTCCGAGCAGTGCTATGGCTGAAATACCTTTCTTTTTGGAACCAGAGGGGATAAAATAATCTCTAATTACTGTGACTATGCTTATGTGTACAGAAAGTAGAATATTTGAAATTGAGATTACTGTAGAAAATATAGATATATCATTTATGATGCTTTTGGTTGCAAGTAACGAAACAATGTGCAAAATTGCTTAAGAAATAAGAGGAATTTTTTCAAACCCAAGTAAGAATTCAAGGGCCAAATTCTGAGAATGGTTAATTCAGTGATCCAACCACGTCTCCACTGACTTAGTTCTGTGCAATCTTCCTATGATGTCCTGTCAGGTTCGGTGGGGTGGTTCTGTCTTCACCCCACTTCCTCATAATTATAGATTTGCTGCAACAGACCTGTACATGTTTCATAGGACTCCTGTAACGAGGTACCTCAAACAAGTTGCTTTAGTCCACAGCAATTTGTTGTCACAGAATTGTGGGAGCTGGAAGGCTGAGATCAGTGTATGGATAGAACTGATTTTTTTCCTTGAGGAATATGTAGGAAAATTCCTAGTTTGTGATGGCGTATCTGTAATCCGTGGCATTCTTGGCTGCTAGATGCATTTCGATCTCTGCCTTCATCTTTGCACAGTATTCTTCCTCAGTCTCTGTCTTCACACGACCATCTTCCTGGAAGGAACCCAGTCAGACTGGCTCAGGGTCAGTTCTGCTCCAGTAATGTACAGTGACCCCATTTCTAGATATAATTTTATTCTGATGTAGAAGGTTAAGAATTCAACACATACTCTTCGCAGAAACAGAATTAAATCCATAACAAAGCTTTTGCATTATAGACTTACACAGCGATATCCAAAGTCTGAAAGAGCAAGTGCCTCTTCCTTATTTTCTTTTGAAGAGGATGCTTTACTGTGTGCTTCTACTTCACACACAGTAGAGTTCCTTCAGGGCTTTTATGGCAAGAAAAGGATCATCTGCCCTTTCGCAAACTAATCAGAGTAGGGGAAATTGAATTATTGTGATTGGCCTATTCTAGGAACTGGCAAATATTTCAGTAAAGAGCCAAATAGAAAATACTTATGCTTTGTGGGGCATATATTTTTATATTGCAACTACCTATTGCTTGCCCCAGAGCATTTACAGACAGGCAGTAATGAATGGACATGGCTGTGTCACAACTTTATTTTTATTTTAACGAAAACAAGGTGTGGCTGAATTTAACCCAAGGCCCATCTCCTGCTACTCACTGGCAGAGACTGGTATAAATACCCTGCCTGGAGCTGGAGACTGACTCAATCTTCCTGGAAGCGTAGGACCAACTGGAATCTGAACTGACTTTTTATTTCTTTTGGAAGACAGGAGGAAGTTTAGCGTTTGTTGGGAGGCAATATATGTAAATGTAGTATGCAGCCTTTCTACTTTTGGGTCTGTTCTTGTGTATCTTGTCATTACTATTCACCTGAATAAATTGTTTGAGGATAGGAGTTAAGATGTTCGGGTTTTAACACTTTTCTTGAAATAGGCCAGTTGGATGAGTTAAGTTACTAAACTTATCACTAACAATTTACTAATTCCTTTGCACCTCAATTTTTTTATCATTGAAAGAGAGATGTAATAATAGTATGTACTTACGTCTAAGAACTCCTTGCATTTTCATGTAGATTAATTAATAAACTACAAGTTACTTGAGCCATTTCAATCGTTATATTTAGGGTACATGACTTATTTCCATATGGTAGCAGAAGAGCTTGAGTTAGAATTTTATGTGAGCCTGCTTTCCCCAGCCGTTTTCTTTCTTAGGCTACCATTCCTGAACATTTTTTGCAGCACTAACAAATTAGTTCATGTAATTACAAATATGAATGAGTAATAGATATAAGGACAAACTTCAGTACAAAATACAATAAGCCTGCCAAGTTTAATTAATGATACTCATGGTCACAGCTGGAGAAAAATGGATCCACAGTGCAATAGATTCAGCCTATGGATTTGGATTCCTCAGGCTTCTACAGCCAATACAGATCACCCTGGATGGAAAGAGCTGTAGTGATCCGTATCGATGATGACTCTTGGCAGGAGCAGGCTTTGAGGAGTGTATCTGTGTGGCTCTGGGTTATTTTTATTGGTTCTGTGTAGATGCAGTTTAACTGATTCTTTTACCTGTCTGGTTGATGAGACTTGCCCCATGCATACTGGGTTCAAAGCACTGTTGTTTACTCAGCAAGAGAGAATCTTACAAAGAAAAGCATGCGTTTAATTTCTTCTCTTCTCTGTATTACTCATGTTCATGATGCCTTTCTACAGCACACTCATTTATTACTCATTTCTCTTTTACGGGGTACTGTCCAAATCTAATGAGGATGGCATACTTAGATGAGTCCTCTCATCCTTTTTTTCATATTCTGTATTTATTTCCAATCAATGTTGGGCTCAACTTTACCAGCCATTGAATTTCAGAGCTTTAGAAAAGGAAAGGACCCTTACTGTTACATGGAGACCAACCAACTCAATACAGAAAAAGATCTGACTAAAGTCATGTAGCAATTAATGCGAGATACATTAATGTGCTCTCTGCTACAGAACTTTTCATGGAGAAAATTTGAAAACCTATATAAATTTAAGAGCATACTATAATGAATCCCTGTGTACCTATCACGGAGCAATGTGGGAAAAGGTCTATAGTGTTCATTCTTGGCTTATCTGGTTTCCACGAAATTCAGGCTGACCACACATCTTTGTTCAAATTATTGTACTACTGTTCCTCATCTTTTTATTAGTGTATGTTCGTGACACATAGTAGTTACATTCATTTTGGGAATTGATAGATATATCTCATATCTTGATCATTTTGCATCATGTTTTCCTCTCCTATATGTCTCCCTCTTCTGTTCCCTAATCTCCTTTACCGTCTCCATAAAGTCAGCCTCCATGTTTCCTGTCATCTCTCTTTTATTTTACCCTAAACTTCATTTGTATTTTGGGTTTCTTGTGTAAGGTAAACAATACGCATTTAACTTTTCATGTCTGACTTGTTCCCCTTCATATTATAGCCTCAAGATCCATCTGTTTTCCTGCAGATGATATGATTTCATTCTTCTTTATGGCTGAATATTATTCCACTGTGTGTATGTACCACCATTTCTTTATCCACTTGTCTGTTGTTGGGCATGTAGGCCATTTCCAGAGCTTAGCTATTGTGACTTGCACTGCTGTAAACTTGAGTATTACTAAAAACAAAACTGAAACTACTGGAAGATAACATGGGGAAACACTTGGCAGTTGTAGGGACAGGCAAAGACTTCTTGAAGAGAGCTTCAGTAGCACAAAAAGTAATATTATGAATTAAATGGGATTGCATCAAATTAAAAAGCCTCTGCAGAGCAAAGAAAACAATCAAGAGCGTGAAGAGATGACCTACAGCATGGAGCAAAATTTTTCCAGCTATTCGATTGTTACTTAACACTATATCATGAATTTTATGGTCATCCTATCCATACAGTTACTAATCTTTCTACTCCCCTACTGGGTTATTTTGAAGTAAATTCCAAACCTTGCATCATTGCTGTAAATATCTTGTATCTTTCATAATAAGAATTTTTAATTTGACATATGTCCATTTTCTCTAAAACCATATAAATATGTTAATCAATAATAATATATTTGAAAGTAGGAAATGCTAAATCTGTGCTGGATAACTTTATCTTCTTCATCTTCCTCCACTTCTTCCATTTTTATTTTGAATTATGGTTTGTTCCAGATGAACTATTTTGACTAAAAAGACTGACCAATATCAACCTGTGTAACCTATTATGCAATATTGGGACTGCTTATATAATGGTTGGGCCAAATCCATCAGAATTTTGCCACTTGTAGATGCACTTCATTTGCTAAATATAATAATACATGTGGCATATAATCTAGGGTTATGGTTAAATGAAATAAATTAGGTTTAATAAATAGTCCTTCTATATAACTTACTAATTATAACATGAAATACATAGGAAAAAGACCTTTAGTTTTTAACACACTTTAGAAAACTCTAGAAATTGTTATTTTTTATACCACTGCATAAAATATTTATTGACAAAAAACCTGTACAGAAATGAAGAACAGTAGAAATATGCGAGACGTTTGCATCTACCTATTGAATCTTCCCTACAATGCACTCTTTTAGAGTTGAGAGAGGGATTTGTTTATACATAAAATAGTATTTTGTATAAGATGATGATTTCAATATAACAGTTGTTGCCTTTTTCTTTCTAAGTTTGGGGGTTGAGACAATAATATATTCAGACAGGACACCAACATGGTTAACTCATAATTAATAATTTTTTTTAGTTTAAGCAGACAATTACTTTCTTCCTCCAAAATAATCATACCACAAAACTTTCTCTGCTCTTAGAATTTGCTTACTAAGAATTTAGGTTGAACCACTATGAAGACTAGAACCACTTGGGAGTATTTCATTCACTACAAACAATAGAGTGCAAGTATATTTCCAGCTGAGACATTTTGAGCAATTGTATGACAGGTTTTGTGCATAGTAGCAAAAGTCCTAAAACCTTTTGACAAGTTCTGAAGTTTTTCATTCACTTGAAAAAGATAAAATCAAGACAATTGGGTGTGTGTGTGTGTGTGTGTGTGTGTGTGTGTGTGTGTCTGATGTTCTTGTATATTGCTACATAGAGAAATTTTATATGTAGGTTGCATGACATAAATAAAACATTTAAAAATAAATTCTATCTCATAAATACTTTGAATAAAAGGAACAGTGGTCAGTCTTTCTTTACGTTAAGGCCCTAGGTTTCCTATTCATTTTCTTCAGTCACTAAACACAATTGAATTCAGTTAAAATGCTGGTATCAATTTTTCTAGAATTAGAAATACTGAGATTGATATCAAATTATGATCCAGTTCTTCACTAGCTCCTCTCTCTCTCGCTCTCTCTCCCCTCTTCCCTCTCTTTTCTTTCTTTACCTTTGGGGTTAACAGCTATAAGAGACTCTGTTAAAAGTTACAACGCAATTCACTTTACTTGGCCCTGTGTTTATGACATGATTGGTATCTCTGAGCAGGTGGGGAATTGGAAAAATGTTCCGTCTGACTGTGAACATGTGGATGTGGCATAGTCTGATTACAACACAGACTATGAGACAGATCTCCTTGCTCTGATCCTAGGAACATCCTATTGCTCTTGTACTGACACCAGGAATCGTTCTGTCTTTTTAACCTTCTCCAAAGATCAGATTATTCCTGGTCCTGGGCCTTGACAATAACTCTAGTGCATTATCAGTTGTCAAGGAGTGCTCTCTACAACCTTAATACATCCTGACAATCAGTACCCTGAATGATTCTCTGCCCTAACCTCTAAAAAAGTTCCATCCTTGCAACATTTTGAAAAAATTTGCAAGTACACATAAAACTAATAGAAGGAGGTTAAGTCCAAAGCTTTTAGCTTAATTGTGCATGCAGTCAAGGTAGAAGAGCCAGAGTGCTGCATCCTCATCCTACAATGACCTGTATTTCCTTATATCTAAGCCCTAAACCTTTCTAGGCCAGCATGCATAAGTAAGAAGATAAGGGAATTGAACTGGTGTCCTGAAAATGAAACTCTAAATACTTAGAAAAGTGCCTTCCTTAAGAGTGGGAAGAAATCTGCTCATCTTTGCAAGCCCAAGGAAGAAGGCAAAGGTCTGCTAGTTATAAAAAAAAAAAGAGAGAGAGAGAGAGAGATAAGAACAGCTAGAAAAAGCTTAAATGGCACTTTTTTTCTCATTTACATCATCTTCATGGTTCTGATTTCCCTCTAAGGAGCCATTTCAGAAAGCAAATGAAGAAATGTACCTGGGAAATCAAAATATGCTGAAAGAACTAGAGAATGAAGATATTTTGAAAGTGAAGATAAATCTTTTTTGATGCTGCTTAGTTTTCTTACAAATCACCCTGCCTTAATGGGTACTTTATATATAGACCTAATGTAAATTTTTGGAAGGAACTTTTTCAATATCTGAATATTTGTTTTGGCAATGTCACTGTATCTTCTGGACTCAAAATACTTTCACTGGTTTCAGAGGATCAGACAGTTTTATATGCAAAATTACTTTTTGGAGAAACAAGCATTTCATTAGGCAGCTTCCAGGAAATATTAAGATGCAAATAGCTTGGTAGATGTGAGGTAAGCAGGCTCATCCTCTACAAGCTCCCTGGCCATTATGTTCTTCCTTACCTCAGGCTCAAGGGATGAAACCAGCAGACCACAGACTGAACCCTCTGTAACTGTAAGCCAAAGTAAACCTGGTTATTTTGTCACAGCTATGGAAATCTGACTAGCAAGGTTATGGTTTTTTCAATTTTCTTAGAATCACAAGCTCTTCCAATGGACTACACTGTAGTCTCTTTGAGGCCAGAGAGTATGTATTTTATTACTTTTCAATTTCCTGTAGCTGGTGTTTGTAGCTGCAAGTACTCAATATCTATTTGTTCAAAAAGTATGGATGAATGAATGTTTAGCATTATAAAATGCAAGACTCTAGAAGTGACATTTAAGCTATCATCTTGGAAAAAATGTTATAAATTCCCTTACTAGGAGTTAAACCAATCATCTGAAAAGTCCTAGAGGAATTGTGGCTGGAACCTTTAATAGGAATTATGAAAACTGGGAGCAAGCCAGCCGGCAGTACTGAAGGAGGATAGTCCTCAGTGTAAAGCACAATGTAGGACCTAGAATGGAAACATAAGTCTAGTACAAGCTTGTGTGATGAAGAGGACCAAAAGACGGAGAAGGTATTGAGAAGAGAGAAATTTAATTTGGTCCTTTCATTGGGGACAAATCTGGTGTAAAATGTGAAGGAGTTAGGGAATCTTTAGGAAGACCACAAAAAGTGGTAGAAAGAGCCAATGCTTCAAAGGGAGGTAGATAAGGGTTAAAAATGCTGGTTCTGCTGCTTACCAGCTGCCTGACACTGGATTAGAAACAGCTTTATTTTCTCAGCAGTAAAATCAGTGCAATAATAACATTACCCTGAAGATTAAGGAACGCACCACAATAAATCATATCCCAGCCGTGACTGGTATTTATCAAAAGTTACTTTTCTTCTCTAATATTTCTAGTTCATGGTACTAATAACACTGGACTTGCCATTTTGGTAGTGTTGAGGCTCAGAAAATGATACTTCATTACATGATATGATGAGGAAGAGAAAGTTTGAGCTTAAAGGTCTCTCTGACCTTCTGCCACCCTCTTTTCTCTGGATCTTTCTTCTCTTTTGAATTTCTGAAGGAGGATTTCCCTAAAGTCTCTTTATCTACCTGAAGACTGATTTACCAAAAAGCAACACAATTGTCTTCAATCTTCTAACTAAAATTTCATTAACCAAAGATAATTAAACTCGTGTCACAAAAGAAGAGACTGAAAATCAAACACCCCACACTAAGATCACTGAAGACTTTTGTCCCAAGCCATTGTCTATTCTTTTGGGTCAACCTATTTCCAGTGACAATCATATAATACTTCTATAAATTGCCTACTTCTTATTACCTTCTTCCTTTTGAAGAGGGTGTATTAAGTAAGTCTCAATAATCTGGACTTCATTTTAGTTTAGTATTTTGTATAGATCCTTTGTACATGTATACGTCAATAAATGTGTTTGCTTTTCATGTAGTTTATTTCAACAGACTCAAATACCAAATCTTCAGAGGGAAATTTTAAGTTCTCAAAAGTGGGAAATGGGTCATAAAAGAATGAATATGTATATATGTCTCATGATAAATAATAGGCTTGAACTTGTTGGATTATTCTTTAAGTTTGCTTACATTACAGTTATACCTTTTATAGTTAACTAAGTTGATTTCTTTAATTATTAGATTTTTCATTATTCTCTTGTACCAAGAGTCAAGGATAATTTATATTGGCTCTCTGGCGGTATTATCACAATCAATATTAGTTAAAATATCAGTGCTGCAAACTTTGTTGCTTTACTATGTCCTCAGATTACTCTTAGAAAAGGCTTATCTTCTTTGCCTTTAAAAAAGAAATGCTAAAGCAAAAACATGTGAAACGGTTAGAAGTCATATCTTGTTAGAATTCAGCATTTCAACACCCACCTCAGTGCTTTCTACCTCCTAAGTGTTGCTACTTCATTGTATTATAAATAATAGAACCGACATCTTCCTATTCATTTTTACTAAACACACTAAAAGTTTCATTATTAATATCATACTATAGGAAAGTTTTCACTTCAGAAATTCCTTATTCCTCATATGTTTATGTAGACTATTTGATGCAAACTCTAATTTGAAGCTGTATTTCTTTTTGTAACCATGATATCTAGCACGTCTCCTCTCATCCCTTGGTTTTGGCAAAAAGCAAGTGAAATAGAAACATGTGGCTGGCTTGTGGGTGCTCACACAGCTCAGCAATCATACTTTGTCCACTGAGATAAGTGTAGGTGTTATGGTCGCCCCTTTGTGCTTTCACGTTTTAAAAATAGTTTCCCAGGAGTAGTTCTAAGATTTACAGGCAGTTTTAAACAAAAACATCTCTTGCCTTAAATCTTCAGTTCATGTCTTTCTTTGAAAAACTAAAACAAGACTGACAATAATGATCAAAATGAACTGTTTAAAACATTTGCTGCATTTTACCCTATTATGCAGATAATATTCTCCATACATAAAATGTCTCAGTTTCCTTGAAAACATTCCCTTCCCTCTGGCTGCTGTGGTCCCTGTTTTCTTGTTGTAGACTATGGACCATTACAGAGAAGAGGGCTGGGAGGGGATCTAAGAATGCTGTAAAGCATTTCAATGAGTGGTGCCGCAGTTGTGTTTGGCACATCCCTGTAGTCGTACATTCGTTAAGAATTCATATGTACACCTTTTACATTGTAAATGATTAAAAACCCTCTATGTGTCTTTATATTTTTAATGGTGCTTGCTTCAAAACCCTGCAGCCTTACAAAATGTCATTTATAATGAGTCCTCACTTTTTTAAGGTGTCAACAAATAAAGATGTAAATATGCTAAGGAATTGGATAATAGGCAGTGAAATTTTTCACTTGTAAGCCATTAGCTATAAGCTAGCCTAACTTTAAGAAGAATGGATTATTTATTGTCAATAAAATGACTGTATCTCTACAAAGCAACAGGGTTTCATATCTTCCAAGAAGAATCTCAAACAGATATTCTACTTCCTTCAGTGCCAACACCCAGTGGATCTGAACCTTCACTCAGTCCTAATAGACCTTCGGCTTCTATATGACCACATTTGAAACACAGGCTTTCTATATGGTGTGCTGAGTATAAGCAAAAACCAAGACTAATTAGTTAATTGAATGGGTCAATCACTTAAGAAGCATTTATTTAGTTCTCATGATGGCCAAAGCATGGCTCTAGATGCTAGAGATAAAACAGTGAATGAAGTAATGTCTACATGCTTATATTCTAGTGCATGGAAGTAGATGATACAAAGATAAATGCATGGCATAACTTAAAGTGTTAATAAATACTATGAACAAAAAATAATACTAGATATATGAATAGAGATTGCCGAGGAACGAGGTCCACTTCAGATAGAAAGAATGTATAGTATCAGACCCTGTGACACACATTGTTTATTAAAAAGATCCTTGAATTATAGACACAAAAATTATTTTCTGAATGAATGTGTGAAGCACTATTTCCCATACAATCCCCAAGACTTATTGTTCTAAAGGGCTTCCTGTTGGTTTTGACTAAGAGGTAAGTGATTTTATTCTCAGGAGGAAAGAGTAGTTATGATGGAGGTGGGTACTCTATGAAGAAAGCTGGTTAAGTAGGTAAGCACATGCTATCACTGACATAAAAATGTGTTAATTAAGCTTCTTTCCATGCACTGGGAAAATAGGTAATCTAAATAAGACTACCAGTCATCGTACTATGAGCTCTTGAGTTCCATGGCATCCAATCTGGTTAGAGGTGATCGTAAGAAGAGAAAAATGTAGATATGTGGTGAATTCTTCAAATATATAGGTAAAGTTGTTCCCATTGCATTAGGTGGAATAAAACTAGGACTGAGAATGAGTAGCTATCAACAAGGCTACTTTGCAAAAATCACTCTCATATACAGATTAAATTTATAAAAAGCCCAATGACTACTGTGAGTTCCTGTCACATGTTCTGTAACAAACAGCATACAAATACATTCCTAAATCAAGAGTACTGGGTGTATTGAAAAGCTCTATCTTGCAACTATAGTTCAAAAGCGTTGAATGGCCTGAACTCCCAGAAACAATGACTATTAAAATTGAGATGTCTTATAAATTAATATTTTACCCATTCTGAGTGAGATTTTTACTTATATCAGCATAAAAACCTCAAGGAAAACAGCAAGCATTTTCATGGGGGTTCGAGACATGATGAGGAGCCACTTCTGAGGGTGCTCTTACCTTCTGCCAGCTAGCAGGAACAGTGCAGAGGTACCCAACTTGCAGGAATAGTCAGAAAACTTCATGTTTTATTAACTTTATTCAAGAGCAAATATTGAACTGTGCTTTATTTATCTATTATGCCCTTACTAGTCACAGTGAAAGCATTCTACTTCACTTACTAAACAAATTAAACAACACATCTGTGCACAGACACACACTGGCACGCACACGTATGCAGAGTATGAAACACCACAAATAATGTTCAAGGCTTTTCTGTTCAATAGTCACTTATTCTTTTACGTTTAGTTTGGATCAAATTGTCAGCATTTCGCTAGTTTCTTTTTCGTAATGCTTCATTCCAGTAGTAACGGAGAGTACTACAGCTTACTAAAAGCAACTTTTATCCATAAAAAGGTTTCCTACTGAATGAATCAGAAGATAAAACCAAGGAATTTTTTTTTAAAACCAAGGAATTTTTTAAATATATCTCTATCATTTTTTTTCTCAGCTTGTTGCTCTAGACCTTGAGTTTAAACTAGTGTAGACTCAATCAACTCAACTCAGAAATAGGATGAAAGATTTCTCAGAAGAAAGTAGGAATACAGAAAAATATATATATTTAAATGGCCTGTTATTCCTTGTATCTCAGATGGGTTTTGTCAGTGTCTCACGCAGGATCAGGGCACCGGGGAAGCATTCAGAAGGCAGATGTGCAGGCCAAGCAGGTGTTATTGTCACATAAATTGCAAGGTAGGTGAAGAGTCATTAGACAAAGAGAAGAAATGTTGACTGTTTCATAAAAATAAACTAAATCTATTTTTCATTAATTCTTAGGTAGAATATAATGCTAGTTAAGAGGCAGTCGGAATTGACCCGAGAAAAGCAATTAATTTTTAATTTCCCAACCCAGAGTCACGTTATAAAAAGTAATCCCAACTGTCTGGGAGGCTGAGGCAGGAGGATTGCGAGTTTGGGTGCAGCTTGGGCAATTTAGCCGCTTAGTGAGATCCTCTCTGAAAATAAAAAAGTAAAAATGGGCTGAGGGTGTATCTCAGTGCAAAAGCTCTGTGCTCAATCCCCAGTTCTATGCAAGAGGAGCCTCCTTGAGGCAAGACGGAATGCTTTTCACTTTCTTTTAGATCATGCGTAGAGTTACATTCATGCAGGTGCGTGGTGGATTCTTCAGGAATGCGTTACTGTTACTATTAACTTGGGTAGAGCAGACCTCGTTTTCTTTCAGTTTCTATTTTCTGACTGGCCATCCTTATTTTGTTTTCTCTTTTCTTAGCCTTCTTTTTACAAGGTGCTCTGAAAATGTTGGTTATTGAATTTACAGTTGTCACAAAGTTGATAAATGCTCAAAGTTTCTGCCCAAGAACAACCTCTTAAAATAAAATAATAAAAGATTAAAAACTGCTAAAAGAAAAGTGACACCAGCGAGTACTTGCTTTTGTTTTGTATATTTTTTACCATATTTCTAGATCTTGTTTGTCACCGAAGTGCCTTAATTCATTGATTAATTCATGTGTTTGTAATCCAAATGACATGTCCGCTTTGCGCTAGGCGGTGTGCTCGAGGGTGCGGATAAGAGGGGTGCACATGTCACATTCTGTTCTCAGGGGACTTTTACTCTCCTGGGAAACTGGTTGAACCTGGAGGACAATAAAAGTTTCATAAATGCTTGCATGAAATGTTATAAGGGAGCAGAGAATGGTGAGGTACATTTTCAAGGAAATAAGTTGAGTCTTGAGTCCTAAGTTTATCCTGGGAGAGGACAATGTTCCGAGGCAGCTAAACTCTGAGTCCAGAGCCCCGGCAGAAGGGGCCACAGGTTGTCACCATCTGCAAGTCCACCTCAGTGCTCTGCCCAGTAGAGATTCTACTTAGTGGTTGAAGGAAGAAATCTACATTCATGAATACTAACCGTTCAGAGTTAACAAAGATGTCTGTAACACATCAGGATTTAACAATATCACTTTTGAAGGGTTAATATAGTAGCTTCTCAAGAAATTAAACTACTTCTACCTTTAGTTTTATCATGTTTTCGTCACTCTTGTTGGTATTTTTCCCTTTTTCTATGTTTATTCAGGCATAAGAGCAGTATGGTTCTCTTGCATCAAAGAATGAAAATATTACAGAGCCAAAGAATAGGTAGAAATGACGTACCATGCACCTCAGTTCACAAATGCTTCTGTTTGCAGACAATTTGGTTCTCAAAAAAAAAGCTTCCAACGAAATTTTGCTTCCATTCACAGACTCTACATTGGGTGACAAACTACTGCAGCCATGTTCCCCACACAAATACAAATGCGGCCACCTTCTCTAAAATCGTAAAACAAATTAAGTTCATGAACCGAGGTACCACTGTTTAAGTAATTTTAAAATCAAACACTTTAAAAATTGCTAACGACTCAAATCATATTTTACAGGCTTTAGTAGTAGAAGACAGCAGTTCTGTAATTAATTCATGAAAGCTCAATAGAAGTTAATAGAAGTAATATTCAATCCATGCTGTTGTTTGTATGAAATCAATTCTTTAATACAATTAAGTACCTTTACTTATGTGGCAGGTTGGATTTCTTAATATTACCTTATGAGGTAAGGATTATAGGTATAATCAAATATTGTTAATGGTACTATCTACTATCAATTGAGCATTACAGAGATCATTTTTAAGGAAAATCAGGCAACACCCCAAGTATGGAAAATACTTACAGAAAGTTTTAAATACATCTCTTGTTTTGGTAAGAAGTGAAATACATCCTGTATGTTTTGGTTTATAATTTTGAGATTTTTTTTCCCTTCCTAAACATGATTAGTTGTGTTTTACTTCTGCACAATAATAATATCAAGCAATTGATCTAGTAATGACTACCTTTGTAGTTGGATCTTAGGTGGAAATATGGTAATAAGAAGCCAGAAAAATAAGTTGGTATTGAGATCCTTGGGAAATACATATCAGTAGTTTACTCTGTTTTAAGTGGATAGATTTCTTGCATCACCTAATAAGTGCTTTGTGATTTGGGGATCAGTTTGGCCAGGTCATACGAGTGGTCTAGGTATAATGTTTAGTAAATTAATTTCTCTCTGCCCTCATGTAAGAAGCAGTCAGAAACCAATGGTTAATGTGCACAAAGCTCTGGACTAGCAACTGGACACCTATTTCAGATAATCTTCACAATAATTCTATAAGGTCAGTATGCTCTTTATTCCCATTTTACAAATGGAGGAATGGAGGCTCACAATTAAGTAACTTGCCAAAAACATAAAATTACTAAGTGTTGGAACAGGGATTTACATCCTGTTTTTGTTTTTCAATTCTAAATCCAATAGTCTTAATTTTTATGGTACAGTATACATTTTTATTGCTTACTTCCTGGTAATATCATTTGTGTGCTGGGAAAGATATGGTTAATGTCAGCCCCTACAGCTGCGTGAGTATTTATTCCTCATATAACTCTGCGTAAGTTTAAATTATTTCCATAGATGATGAACTCAGTGCTGGCATTCTCTCTAATCTGGTTTGATTCTTATACGTCTACATTTCTCAACTGGGTTTCTGCAAATACTGTAATTAGTTGGGCCTGAAAGAAATCTAATACTTCGCCTGTGACTTTCAGGAAAGGATGAATGCACACAGCGTAAAAACCTCCTAAATTAAATTTGCAAAATAAACTCATCATTTCTAGTTGTCTCTGCTGTGTGAAAAGCACGAGGAGCGCTTATGCTATTGTTCTCTGAGAGCTTTTTATACAGTGTGGCAGGTGGAAAGACTACAGTAGGAAAAAGTCTGGAGCAGCAGAGACTGGTCGTATGAGTCACCTCTTGTCTCACCTAGTTAATATCAGCTAAGTCTAAGAAGGTCCGACACCTGTATGTGATTCAGGGAATTAGGATCAAAGAGATTTTTCCATGATTTGACTTTGGTTTGCAGTCCCACATGTACTTTGCTCTTGTAAATCTATTTTTCATTTTCACCATCTGAAAAAAGAATTTGCTGCTTCTAGAGGCAATAAAACATGGAGGTAGAATCAATAAGTCATAAATTAGTGATTCAAAAATTCATTAAGTGTAAAGTAGATAAGATACCTATTTAGTGCAGGACATTATTAGAAGTGGTCAGTGGTTGTGTTCATAAATGTAGCTGGTGGCACAGTTCATTTTATGAAAAATAAGCATATTCATTAGCAAAAGTCACCCTGGTAGGCCTTGCAAATCTGCTTTGTTGAACAGAGCTGGTGATTCTGTCTTTGAGATACAGAATTTAAGTAAAATTGCTATTCCTTGTTGTGGGTCCTATATGGCAACCCGCCAAATGGTTCTAATTCACTGAATGACATCTAAGAGAGACTAGGAAGAGCTAAAATGCATGCATGATACATAAAAGAAATCAAATGACTGAAGCAGACTTCTAGGAGAGGAAAGCCATTAGCAGAAATATTATTAAACATTTAGACAGCGCTTTGCTTATAAAATGCCTTACAATCTCATTTTTTTTTATTTGATCTTACAGGCTTTCACTAGCAATGTCAATTCTGTGATATTGTTCTCTCTGACATTTAGGCTGAATATTTTTTGCTTTAATATATTGGAGGATCTTGCTGACATCAACCTGCCTTTAAGAGAGCGGCATCAAAAGACTCTGAAAGGTCACCCTAAAGAAATTAGTCATAAACTCTTAACTGGAGAAACCTAAACTGATATTTTTAAAAATTCCTTCATTCATTGGAGGTTTTTATGCTAGTGTTTGTCTCATTTTAGAAGTTCATGAAATGAAGCTCATACCTTTCCCATTTTATAGATTAATACCATAAACAATATAATAAAATGAATGCCAGGCACAAGTCAAGACAAGGATTTAGCTTTAAATTAGTTCTACTTGTGGAGCACTTTTCTAGTTCTTAACAGTAATTTTGCATACTTACTTGTATTCATGTGTCTGGATGTTTTTGGACGCCGAAAAACAAAATTCTTCATTTTATATTTTTAACACTGTGCCATGTAATTATCATGAAATATATAAAAATTTGGATAGTTTCTTTAAATTAGTCAGAAATAACTCATAAATATTCAGCTCTACAGGTGTGCATTTTAAGTGCAGTGTATAGCAACGTTCCTTTGGGTTAACTGTGCTTGGCAAACCGTTCTATTGCTCAACTTGCGTGTTTAATTTGAAACGGTCTGTACTGGAGTTAACTGTACCCATTGAAAAAATTCTACCTATAACCAGTTTATGCAAATACAGATTTAGTAGAACAATGCTACTCTCATACACATTCATGAGTTGTATTTATATATTGCTTTTGTGCTACAATAGCAGAGATGATTACTTGTGGTAGACTATATGATCTTTAATCATAAAATTGTATTTAGATTTTAAACCTCTCCCCCTAAAAAAAAAGTGTGCTGACCACTATTTATATAATGCAAGCCAGGATTCTGTTTATCATTTTTCATAATAAATGTATAAAAGGGTTATCATATTTGAATATACAAGAAGTCATGTAACTAACATTTATTGAACTTGTATCAGATGACAGGTAGTGTTTATACCTGCACCTATACAGAATAGAATCCAAGATTAAATAGTCTATCAAATGTTTCTTACCATCTCCAAAATTTCTATTGGTATGTTCCTCAGAAACCTAGAAATTTGCTAACAACCCAACATAGGAAGCAGAGAAATATTAGTAGAGATGGATTCAGTTGCGTTTCATTCCATTTCAATTGCACACGGGAAGCTGGCCCTCACATTTGCACATAAGCCAGCCTGAGGTATTTAAAGTTAGATTTAGGTATTCCTCTTCTCAGAATTGATTTATCTACCACGTTATAGCAATCAAAGAGGATTAAGGGAGGAAAATTCTTTTACTGTGTGCAGTGTTATGCCATGTACCAAATCAAGGGAAAGGATAGCAATATTACAATTCCATGGCTCTAATATTATGTAGATCCCAAATAGTTTTTTAAAATGTCTCATGGATATAATGCTATATGTTTTATAAATAGAATTTTGATAGTGCCTCTGAACTGCTAAAGAGGGTTCAGAGTTCAGAAAACTAAGACTTACTCTTCTACCTAGTATGACTCCTCTTGTTCAATGAATAAAGTTCCAGTTAGTAGAAACACAAAGATTAAAGATTTCCCTGTTGTTTTAGGTTTTGTCCCTGAATTAAAAAAAAAAATCATTTAAGCCAGGAACTGAGCCACTGGTAAGGGCAGTTTTAATATTAACAATTTCCAGAGATAACTTAAGGCTAATTCAGTTGGGAGTTTTTACTGTAGCAAATGTGCTTATTTCTCGACTTGAACATGCACCCATTTTGAATGCTCTGTTGGTTAATTCATACCCAAGGGAAAGGTTTTCTGGAATTTAAAACTACACTATTTGTGAAGCACAACGTAAAACACAAAATATTGGCAAACATAAAATCTTACAGATAAATTTTCTTAAGTTCAAGTCAATTGGCACAACACACTAGATTTTATAAAGAATGTTATATAAATGATGTGAGTTATGATATAGCTATCGCAGATATATTTATTTCAACAATCTCCTATAAAAGGTTGCTGCCCTTTCACTTGCTTTAGTCAAACCAGTTATTACATAAAAAAATGAAACTAGATTATCAAAATACGAGGGTAGGCACTTCTCTTACATCTTATTATATTTTTTTCTCCTGACTCGATTTTCTTTTTGGCTTGGTCTCATAGAAATAGCAAGGATGGCCTTGTGCAATCAATGAGAATTGACATGCGAGGGCAGTAGGGAGGGTTCCTCGCCCCCTACAATATGCGCCCATTGGTATTCAGTGGGAAAAGTATGTTCACACATACTTGCTGTAAAAATATTAAAGTCTTTGTCCATCCAGATTAAAACAAAACAAAGCAAAACAATCAGACTGAACCAAACCAAACCAAACCGAAAATCAATCACCCAAATGCCTGTTAACCTCAAAGGCTAATCGCCCTGATTATTACCTCTTTAAACAACCTTTTGATCTCTTTTTTTTTTTTCATTTTTTTAAAATTTTCTTTTGTGTATAACTCTTATCCTCTACCTTCTTAAATATAATTTCTAATTTGTTAAATTGATTGTTCATTGTGTGTCCTATTATATTATAAACTCCATAAAGAGAGGGATCTTGTCTTTTATTTCTATTAACTTATATTAATAGAACTTATATCTATTAACTTATATCCTTATATCCTTACATACTTGACACATAATAAAAACTCAGTACATATTAACTGAAGAAGGGCAGGAAGGAAAAAATGGCTGTCACTTGAAGAATTATTAATGAATTAGTATAAATTATATAGCAACACAATGAGGCATATCAACAAAATCAGTAAAAGCCTTATGATAACTCTTTGTTTTTATTGTCATCCACCAGGATTATAGTGTCCCTATACAGTGAGACTTGGCTGAGAATAACTGGGAGCTAAAACACAGTTCACATTTTCCCTGTCAAACCCTGAGTCCTGACGGTGTGCCTTCCTCCAGAGAGAAAGCCTTTCACCAACTAACCCGGAGGCCTGGTGTGGGCCAGCTAGAACCTTTGTGTCTGAGCATCATTTGCTAGCATCTTAATTCTGGACTGGTGTCTGTCAATATAAGAAAAGTTTTCCTTATTCACCCTGATGATTTGCCCTAAATTTGGCATTTTTTTCTAGTACAGTAAATTACTATTTTTTTTTATTTAAAGTCTAATTTTGATCTTTGGGAGAGACATATTCTGCTGTTATGCCTTACTATAGCATTTGTGTACTAGACACAGGGACTCCTTTATTTTCTGAAAAAGAGATCAAATTTGTGATAGATTGAACAATTAGTTCTAATTCTTCTCCTCCCAGCAAGCACATTTTCACCATGGCTCTTTCATAGGCAGAAGTACCAGAGGTGAACAGATGTACAGGTGAATGTTTAATTAAAATTATTGTAGTAAAAGACACATTGCCATTAATCCCCCTCAGAATACTCCCCCTCGTTTTGAGCACATTTATCCCACCCTTCTTGTCACTTTCTGAAGCAGTTCTGGAAGTCCTCTTTCATATGCAGTTACAGCATGTGATAAAATACTACGGTAAATGTTGATGCTAAGTGCCATCCACTTTTGGAAAGGCAAGCTCATAACAACAGCATGTCTTCATTCACCTTATTCTCTGGTTCTGGCACCATGAGACTCCTGGCTCTACTCTAAAGCCAAAATGTCCATGAAAGGTAAATATTTTCAATCAATTCAGGACATTGAAACAGCCAAGACAACACAACTGAAGTCATTAAAGAAGACTTCCTGAATTGCTTTAGAAAGTGGCAAGAACAATAGATAATTGTGTCTGAAGTGAGGGGAAGCATTTTAAGGGCGATTAATGACAATTGTTATGGCTTGTGTCTAGATGTCCCCCCACAGCCTCATTGCGGTCATAGGCGGGATGTTTTCAGAGGTGGCTGGATCTAGAGTGTGTGAGGCTGAGATTAAGTGTGTGATGCTGGTATTAAGGGTGTATGATTACTAAATTAGTCACTGATCACCTTGGCAGAGTTCTGTGTGGATGACAAGAAGGCCCAACCTGGGTGTGAGTGCTAGCCAGCCTAAGGGTGAGTAGCCTGGATGGAATACAAGGAACAGAAAGAGGGTCGCTGCTTGTTGTTTGCTGCTTGCTGCTTCTCTGCCTTCTGCCTGCAGTGAACTGTTTCTCCTCTGTGATGTCCCTCTGCCAGGCCCCCTGCCGTGGAGCTGCTGCCTCTGGACAGAAATAAACATTTTCTCTTCTAACTTTGAGTGTTAGGTATTTTATCTCAGCAATTAGAAAAGTAACTAAGACAACAATGTGTCTTTTACTGTAAATAATTTTTTTAATCTTTTCTGCTTTATTTTATTTTTTAAAAATTAGTACATGTTTGTGATCCATAAATTTCCCTGTCTTTGACTTGGGGCCTAAAATGACTCACTTTAACCAGTGAGACGTTGTTAGAAGTGATACTGTATTTTAAAATGATAGAATGAAGGATAAAAATCATATGATTATCTTAACACATGCAGAAAAAGCACTTGAAAAAATTCAAAATTCTTAAATGATTAAAAAAACTCAATGAATTGTACATGGAGAGAGAGTTTTTGAACATATATAGCACTTGTGACAAGTCTACAGCTAACATCATGCTTAACTGTGAAAATCTAATTTTTGTCTACAGCCTCAAGGATAAAACGAAGGTATTACCTCAGTCTGTTTACTGTATCCTAATATCTGAGGCAGGGTACCTTATAAGTAAAGGAATTTGATTTAGTTTGTCATTCTGGAGATCCATGAGCATAGCACTGACACTGGAGTCTGGTGATGCCCTCCAGGTGGGTAGTATTATATAATGAGAGAATGCGTGTTCGCGATACCCAAATAAATCAGCGTCTCAGAGGGATATCTAAAATCTAATGCTCACTGAAGCATTATGGACAATAGACAACATTTGGAATCAAGCCAAGTGATAAAGTTGATAAAAACATTTTACATCACATATGCACACACACACACACAAACACACACAAAGACTTATTCATAAAATATAAGGGTATGCTGTCATTTCTGGCAACATGGATGAACTTGGATGACAGTATGCTAAATGAGATAAATCAGGCACAGATAATGTGTAATCTCATTTCTACGTGGAATCTAAAAAAAAAAAGCAACATTCATGGAAATAGAATGTTGAATGGCAGTTATCAGGAGCTGAAAAGTGGGGGAAATGGAGAGATGTTGGCCAAAGGTATGAAGTTTCAATTAGTTTCAGCTAAATTCTGGAGATGTAATAGACAGCGTGCTGATTGCAGTTAATGGTACTGTACAGTGTAACTGAAATTTTCTAAAAGAGAAAATCTTACATGTTCTCACTATATAAAAATCTAACTATGTGGGGTGATAGATGCTTCTCAGTGGTGATCCTTTTACAGCGTGTATATTTATCAAACAGTGTTCTGTACTTCGAACATGCATGATTTTGGTCAGTTTAAACTCGATACAACTCAGGAAAAGTCTCATGTCATCCCACTTGCCTTTTGCATCTCTGCAGTGCCATTTCTCAGGTAACAGTTAGCAGAAGCAGGACAGAGAGGTGAATTATGGCAGTTGGCTAGCGAGTTCCAGGGTAAATCAGATGAGCCGCGGCGTTTTCAGGAGAAGCGGCCACCGACAGAGTCTGCCCTCAATTAGCCAGCACACAACTAACCTACAGATTCGTAAGAATAACCCATTTTCTTTCCATGCCCTGAGTTTCTTTTTTCTATGAATTAAAAAAAAATCTTTATTATTACATGTTTGCCATCCATAATTATCACATTCATCGTGGGGAATTTGTAACTGTACATAATATATTTTATTCTGTTTTTTCTCATTCGCCTCCTCTCCCTTCAATCCTTCTTCTCTCCATTTGCAGAAGCTTTGTTTTCCTTTTTACCTCCCATTCTCTCTGTTTTAAAATCCCTTTTCCCTTCCTTCCCTACCCTTTCCCTATCCCTTGTTCCCCTTCCCTGGAACAAATTTTTCATCCCCTGAGGTTTATGTTAGTTTATCTTGTAATGTTTTCAGATGATGGCTAACTAAACAAAAGCTAACTTTCTTTTCTGATCCCTAAGCAACAATTAAAAGATATGCGACACCAAGGCAACAATTTTAATGTGCTTTTAATATGTATTTTACCTAGGCATATTTGCACTATTTCTCTTCATGTGATTTGCTTGTATGCATTTTATGTTCTAACTCTTGACATGTTAGCAAAATAGTCTAGCTCACGGTAGATGAGTGCAGATCTGTACAAATTAGAATAAGGGACATTTATCTTGTGTCTTTTTTCTATTATTTCTCTTCTTTGGTACTTCTGAACTAATTCTTATTTTTTTACTTGGATTTTTATATCCACTACAGCAATTATATTTGTTTTGTGCCTCATTCCTTGTATAAATTAGTTGTCATCCTAGTGTATTGCCATAAAATAGAAATTCTTATACAAGATACTTTCATAGAATTCACTTAATTATTCAGACTCCAACTATCCAGTTCTAGACTATTCGAATTGTTTTTATTTCCTCTCTTCTCTCTACATTTGACTATTTCTCAGCCCATTAAATATCCATTTTGCTGATCATTAACATCTTTGGTAAAAGGTGTGTCAAAAGAGCTAATGGAAACTTTTAGAAATGATGAAACTTTTGAATTAACTAAACTCTGGCTACTCTATCTTACCTTATTAAGACAAGCAGCTGAGATTGTTGCATTTCGTAGTGAACCAAATCTAAGAAATGTTTTAAATATTATGATATCCTTTTAGATGTGTAGACATATAATGATGACATCAAAGATGTCACCTTTTTATAAGACTACAAATTGAAATTATCGTACTATCAGCTTCTAAAAATTCCTTTGATTTACATTGGTTCTCAGATTTAAGGTTATAGTTTTCAATGACAGTTATTACTTTATGCATTTATTTTTAATTCACAGATAATGATCATATGTATCAATTTATGGCATATATCATGATGTTTGAAAATATGTATACATGGTAAAATGACTAAATCAAACTATTAACCTATGCGTCACCTCTCGTACTTATCTTACTGGGGATAAGAACACTTAAAATCAATCCTTTAGGGATTTTCAAGAATACATTATTTTTAACTAAAATTGACTGAGTTGTATAACAGATCCCTTGAAGTTATTCTTCCTAACTCAAATCTTATATCATTTGATCAGTATCTCCCCAAGTCTCTCAGATGCCGGTCCATTTGTAACCCTGAGTAACCATCGTTCTACTCTGTTTCTGTGAGTGCAACATTTTTAAGTTCCACATGTAAGTGAGATCATGCCTTCTTTATCTTTCTGTACCTGGTTCTTCCATACTGTCATAAATGACGGTATTCCCTCCTTTTTAAAGGCAGAATACTAGTTGATTTGTATATATACAGCACATGTTTTTAATCTCTCATCATGTGACAGACATGCAAATTGACTCTATTCAGAGATTATTGTGAGCAATGCTTCAATAACCACGGGAGCACATTTGGGATACTGGTTTCATTTCTTTTCACATATATATCTATATATATGATAACTGGATTATATTGCAGTTCTAGTTACGATTATTTGAGAAACCTCCACACTGTTTTCATAGCAGCTGTGCTGATTTACATTCCCTGCGGTAACAATTATTAACTATTATATTGCAATTCTGTGATGCTGGAGGTTTTGCAAACAATATTTCTCTGTTGCCAGCCATTTCCTTGTTCGTTGTGCTTAACAAAGACCGACCGTGAAGGAAATAGGGCAGTGGGAGAGAGCAGACGTTTGCCTCCTGCAGGTCGGCCTGCTGCTGCTGCCAATCTTATGTCAACCCTAGTTCTTAGTGTCTGGAGCAGCTGTCGGTTCCAACCTCTTTTCTTCTTCTCCCACATTCTTAGAAACATTTTCATTCCATGACTTTGTTTAAACCTGGAACAATCTGGTCAAAGCACCCTTCCTGTGTGTGAATTTAGCTTCTCTGAGACTCTCCTTTGTGTTCCGATAGCTTTCGCCTTTTCCTTTGGTTCCTCACATTTTAAGGATACTGTCTGAGTTAGTCTTGTATTTCATTTTGGTTGTTCCATCTTCTTATATGTCCTAAGCAATTTTTACATTAGATTTTCGCTGAGGAGCTTATTATAGGAAGCTAAGTTAGATAGGAATTCTTATATAGTCAGAAAGGGACTGGACTCTCAAGGAAGTCAGTGAAAAACAAAGACACCAAAATTGTGGCTGGAGGCGCATATGAAGAAGAGCAGGCCTCAAAATAAAGATGTAACGGTCAGGCCTACATGCCTCCCTATGGGATAAGCAGTAACTTGGAATTATACTGTAATTAGCACCTCCTGGTCCAGGAAGTCCAGATAGGGATCAGTTGCCCACCAGGTGGGCCTCCGAACCCAATCCTTCCCCAAAAAGCCTTCGTTCTTTCCGTGTACCTTGCTGCATGAGCTGCTTCACTATTGAATCGATATTAGCTAGGCAGCTATACTTGTAATCCTATAGGTTGATTACAGTTTGGCCCACACTGTGCCCACATTGTGACTTGGCTGTATAGATTACCCTTGATAGAGGGCCTCAGTGGCCACCAACTCAGGACTCCTCCTGTCTCTCAGGAGCTATCTCCCAATTAACCTTTCCCACTTGACCTCTGTTGTTGGGAATTCATTATTCGATTTCTGGGGATGCAATCTTGGCACATCTGACATCTAACAGGCTGGGAGTTATAGTTCTCATATCTCAAGCTA
Source organism: Hystrix cristata (assembly GCA_004026905.1). Lineage (NCBI taxonomy): Eukaryota > Metazoa > Chordata > Mammalia > Rodentia > Hystricidae > Hystrix > Hystrix cristata. The sequence continues at coordinate 36,002 of PVJO010009847.1, forward strand.
ACTAAATTGTTTACCTTTGAAGGCTGTATCCTGATGCTGACTTTGGCTGGGAATCACCTTAGAGCAAAGCCCTTTTGCTTCTTTTGCAGCCTTGCCTCAGGTTGCTCACTGTGTCGCCATGGGATCATGCCTGAGCCCCCTCTTCGGGCTACTGGGTGTCTATTTTACATCATTTGTATCTGATGTGTTTTGGGTATGTATTGATTTAGCCATGTCAAGTGGTTCATTTATACTACTCCCCTTGTGAGACACTGAGATCTAATTGCCATGTTTCTGAATGCTTTGAATTGTCTCCCTCCCACACGTTGTCATTATTTGGCTCATTTCTATCCTCAGAAACCAGTGTGACAACCTCATCTTCATCAGCCACTTGATGAGACTGCATAGTGTTAATGTCAGCTTGATTCTCACTTGAGTTTTCATTATCTGCATTTGGCTTGGCAAAATTCTCTCTTACAAGGGTGGATATGAGGCTTCTGTATTAGGTTGATTAGTTTTAAATAAGGGGTTGCCTTGGCCAGTTCTGGTCTAGTTCCCTGGTGCCTCCTTCCTCACAGCATTCTACCAGCCATTATTAACGTGTGACACAATGCTGTGTAATAGAGTCTGCAATTAGTGCTGAGAAAATGGCTCAGAGGTTGTATCCGTGCCTTGGTCTGGCATTTTCCGTGCTGCCTCATAGAATCTCGTTCTTTTTCCTGGGTCGAGCCAGCCCTCAAGCTAATTGGCTCTTGTGTTCTATCCTTCCCTCACACTCCTGTTGTTAGTGCCATCTACACAGTGTCCCCTTCCCCTCCCATACTGGGGTTTCGTACTGGCCACACTGTTTATAGATGAAGTGATTTACTCTTTATGTTTTTCCTCCCAAAACTGGTTTGAGGAATGACAATGTTTTGTATATCTCAAGAAATTTTCCCTGAACGTGTCAGCTTCACAGTGTTTCGAATGTCGAGTATCTGTGTACTCTTGTCCTCTCCTTTCCTTGGATATAGAGCACAGAGCAGCAGTCCCAGAAAAGGAATATCTGTTATTGAATGCTATTTTTAAATGCATACCCACCATCACTTTGGGAAATCCAGGAAAGCAATATCCAAAATAAATTGCAATTGAGCTGACTTGAATACAGGATATTGTCAAAGAAAATTTCTAAACACGCATGCTTCCACCCACAATTTCTCTCTCTCTGCATCTCTCTTTATCTACACTTAGTGTAGTCTAACTTTCTCACCTGCTGTCTTACATGACTGAAGTTAGAAAAACACGGAAACAACATTGAAGTGTGGTAGAAGGGAGAAAACACTTAAGTTTCGTAAATGAAATTATAAATTCAAAATTCTGAAGTACTTATTTTAGTCATTTCACCTAGAGAAGATTTTCTTCCTTTGCCTTTCTGCGAAGTTGATTAGGTTGTATTGTAACTAGACATCAATTTATAAAATTATTAATATTACTTTAGAGAAAAGCCTAGGAGGACAATAAGCAATAGAATAAAACCAGTAGAAAATGAAAGTATGAAGATTAGAAGTTTCACTCCAGAGAAAGTTATAATGAAGACTGGTTAGAAAGAAGAAATTATTTGTCATGCTTTTTTCCCAAACTATGTGGGAGACATGCCATCTCCACTTTCCCCTCATAGATTTCTTGTTTCCTGCTCAAAGAAAGGATCTTAAGATGTGCAGCATCAACCTATTGATGCTAACCGATATAGATCATTTTCTACAGCTCCAAGAGTGGTAAGATCAAAGAGCAGGGGCACGAATTCGAGATCACTCATGGACAGTATTGCGTGTTTTCCTAATTGGACACTTTATTTGGGTCGACAGAATACTCTGCCTTCGGTTCCTGGAGCCTGGGCAGACTGGACTGTCCAGGAAGATAATGCTGAGATGTCACGGGACAGCAAGCAGCAAAGTCTTCTCCCTTGCTGTGTGGCGCAGGATGTCACACATTTCTCCTAAATGCCTTTGTCCCTTTGATGTGTAATAATAATGAAATCACACAAATCTTCATTTGTTACAGGCCAGACAGCAGCCTTGAATACTGAGTCAGAAGTTTCTGCACTTACAGCTCTCAGAACCAACTAAATAAAACAAGTTCATTCATGAAGGACTAAAATCATTACATAGTTCTTAATGGAGAGTGAACCAAAAATGTGGAGCACCTACTTTGAATCGGCCCTTGTGCTATATACTCCTATACATCCTCACTTAATATCAAGGATAATAACTCTTTTATAGATCAAGAAATGGAAGATTGTCTATCTTGAGGACAATCCTTGTTGTAGCTATTGTTATTCTCAATTACAAAATGAAACCAAGTTCAACTTTTGTATGAGGGACTATGAACATAAAAAATTAAAAAAAATTCCTGGCAAATACTCAAACACGAGGAGAATAGGTAGAAAAGTTATGGGACACACATATTTAATGGAACCTTGCAGAACATTAATATCAATATAAATAAAATATAGAACTATTTGGATGACTCTCCAAAATACAATGTTGAATTAAAACTTGTAGTAACTGAGGAGTATGATTATTATAATGTGGAGTTCAAAATATTCAAAGTGAAGCAATTTGTTACTTAAGGATACAAAGAAATTTGGTAAAACTATAAAGAAAATCAGAAGAGCCATAGTCTAGAACAATTCCTCTGGAGTGTGAGAGGGGTTTGAAAAAAGCCATGTAGGAAACTTGATGAAGTTCTATTTCTTAAGCTGTGTGGTGGATGCACAGGTGTTAAATTTTATTATTTTAAATTGTGTACTTTTTTTAATGTATAATCTTCTGTGGTGGACTGATAGGGTCAACTTGAGCAAGAAGACTCAGGTAGCCTGAGTTGGTGGGTTCTGGGCATAGAGGATCCACCTGAGCATTGTTGCCGACACAACATAAAGGAGAACGAGAGCAGAAGATGAGCTCCAGCTGCTTCCCAGGAGAAGCTCTGTTGTGGCGGGTTCTCCTGAAGGGGACTCAGCTGTTCTCATCTCAGAAGGAGCTCGGGCCATGCTATTGTTGAAGATGGCTGCTGTTTGCTTCAGATGAGCTGTGGTCTTCATCTCTGCTGGTTCCAGTATAGATTTCTTCAGCCATTTAGTGCAGGTGAGCACGGATGTAATGGGACATTGCCATGGGCTCCCAGCCCCTAACTGAATCTTTTGGGACTCCAGTGCATAGGTAGACATTCGGCACTCTTCCTGCATTTGGCTTATGGGTGAATGTTGTAACTTGCAAATGTCCTGCAAACCATTGGCACTAGAAAGGTAACTAATATGGTCTTCTTTATACATTTTCCCAAAAGATAAGAAAATAGATACAAGCTGACAAAGTAATCAATGTATAACACTCCAAATCTAGCATCTTGCTCATGATGCTACATCAGCCATAAATAATGTCCGATATTCCATATATATTCACAAATGAGCAGAAATCTTTTTTAGACACTAAAGAAGAAATATAGAAGACAGTATATATTTGTATTACACATGAATACATGTAAAAAACATTTTTCTTTCTTTTTTTTTTTTTTTGGTGCTAGGGATTGAACTCAGGGCCTTGCGCTTGCGAGGAAAGTGCTCTACCACTGAGCTAAATCCCCAGCCCTCAGATTTTTATTAACAATGGTATGACTTGTTTTTCATTCGACTTCTCATTTAGCTTCTCTATTTTCCTATAGATGTGGTGTATTACATAGCATCCTTCAAACAATTGCAATCAAATAAAAAATTAAACGGTTTACCAAGAAATACTGAATAACTGACAATGTGTATGTTTAGATAAATAAAATGGTATAATGTTGACTTAAAGGGTGGAAATAAATTGAGGATAATGAAATTGTAAGGTGGAATTTCTAGACACACTCTAGTACCATAGCCATAATTGAAATCTATTGTTTTAGAAAATAATCCAGGGGACAAGAATGAAGTCTGTCTAACTCTTTTTCAAATGTGGCTTGTACAGAGTTATTAAGTAAACATTTTTTGGAATGCTAAATTGAAAAAATGAAAAAAAAATAGGTTTGGTACACCTGTGAATGAACTTTGAAAATTGTCTCTGTACAAAGCAATGGTGATAAAATGGGAATTACACGTTTTGAGCCAGGTGTCATGGAAGAGTTTTGACTGCGAGTCAGCAGACCTATTGTTTAGTCTCATCTATGTTACAAACGTACTGTGTGCTCTTGGACTTTGTGTCATCACTGCTGAAGTTTTAGGGTGGGGTCGCTTGTTTCCAAGGTCCCTTTCAGTCTGACATTTTGGTCTTCTCTCCATCGCATGCCACACTTAAGAGGTGACACTCTTCTCTCCCTCTCTACTCGGAGGACTTGTTGATAGGCTGGGTGTTGGTCTTGCTTGCTTGGTGCTGTGCATCACAGAAGCTCTGTGCTTTCCATTACAGCATAGGCAGGTGTCCTCAGCCCTCTCCTCTTCTGATTGGTTGGGAGCCTGGAACAGGAAACTGGCCTGCATCTCTGTTCCTACAAAGCTGCTGGGCTGATTCTGTTTTCCAGCTGCTTACCTTGAGTGCCAGATCTACTAGTGAACACCTGGCCGGGGCCATGCAGCCAGCTGAAGCAGGCTGTAGGACTTTAGGCTAAAATAAAAGCAGGCCTAAACTCAGGCTCCTCAGTGACTCACTACTGAGGCCTAAACTCAGGCTCCTCAGTGACTCACTACTTCTCCCAGATCTTTTTCCTCTGTGAGGGTTAATTTGGTGTTGATTTTTTTCCTTTCCTTTCCTCATTTACTTCCTTTTCTTTCTGTATAAATTCAAAATTCATAAGATATCTACTAAGTACTGTGCATTGTGTGTAGATAGAAGCTATTATTCATACCTACACAGATAGGTGAGAACTGGGATTTTGCATAGATGACAAAAAGAAATCTCAAAAACAACCAAAAAAGGACAGTGAGAAGGTGAATCCTTCTTTCTCTGTTCCCGTTGCTAATGAAATTTCATTCCTCATCCTCTCGGAAATAAGTCATCTGCTCTCAACTGCTGCTCAGTGGACAGAAATGCTATTCAAAAGCCCAGCTGACACTTGTTAGTTGACTTTGTTTCTGACATAGCTCACATCTTTCCCAGGAGGTTTTTGTTTTGGTATACAGGCAGCTTCATGTACCCAACAGTTAAGCTAATATATTTCTGTTTTTCTCGTGGGTGCGTTTTTACAGCTAAAAACTATTCCATGTTGTTTATTTATGAGCATTTCGGTCAGACTCCGAGTGGCAGTGGCAGGTCAATTCTTATGTTTAACCCCTCCAGGACTCTGCTTTTAAAAACTCATCCAGTGAAGCCAGGATGCAGACTCCAGAGGAACCCAGGGGGAGAGATTTGAGTGCATGGTGAGCTCATATTATCAGTTTCTATTTTGGTGTTTCAAGATCTCCCCTGGTGTTGGAGAGCATCTTGATAATTAAAAGAAAATATTGCTTCCAAAAAACTGCATCTTCATTTCAAAGTAAAAGTTAAAGAATTACTATTTTATGGAGCTAGATGAACTATATTGGCCTGTTGACCCTTTCCTCTCCTCTCCTTTCCTTTTTTCCTTTCCTTCCTTTCTTTTTTCATTTTTTTTTGAGAAATCTCCCTTTTCATACCTTTTATAAACACAATTGATAGAACTATAAACAGTTATTTGAGAAATGATTTGAAAGTTGATTGCTCCATTTGATCTATTTTTTTCTGTAATTAGGCACAGATCCTTCACTTATGCATCAAATATCCCCCCCAGACTGATTTTTGCTTTGATATCACAGGAAGTGATATATTCCTATCACAGGTCATAGACTCATCTAAGCCATCAAAGTATAGTTTGGGACCATGGCCAAAAGTTTTATAAAATGTGACTAAACACAATATTTATCAGATAAAAGTATGCCTTCAAATGCTTCTCACCATGATTCTTTGATAAGAGAAAACAGTTTGTAAATATATATGTTTGCTTGTAGAAATGGCAACCGTGTGCCTCACTGAGGTAATACCTTCAGTATGAGGTAATGTGATATGCTAGCCCACTGGACAACAACAGAGTCTTATATAGGGTATGCTAACATTGTTCCTTTCGACACTGATGCTCTTGAAAGATGCAAACATATATATGTGGACCCTGTGGTCTCATTTCTCTTATTAAGAGAACATTACTAACGCCAAATGCACTACTTTGTGACATAATGGGAAAGGGTGGGACATGCCCACACAAACAGGGGCATTAAGAGGGTACTTCACATTTTTGATTTCTTGCCAAATAGTGAGTAATCTTATAATCAAATGTGCAGCAATAACAGGTCCAGCTGGGAGGATTAAGAAATAAGTATCTATTGGGCTGCCTGATCTCTTTGTTCTTTAGGTTTAAAGTAGGATAAATGAAAAGGGGGAGGCCAAGAGGGAGTGGTTTAATATGGAATAAATTGTCTAAAAGGGATCAGTGAAAGCAGGATTATTGATGAGTTGGAGAGTGAGCTAGCCGACTTTTTATTTTAAAACTAAGGCAGGATAGAAGTATGGGGATAAAGTAGGAAATCAGATAAGAAAAACAAAGGATGCAGGCATATTGGCCTTAAGTAGACTTTTTCTGTTTCTATTTCTTATGTTCTTGTGCTCTGAGCCAAGATCAATTGAGATTAATCAGTTGTATAGAAAGCATTGTGATCGCGTTGCAGGCTTTTAAAGTTTAAATTTGTTTATTGAGCACAATTTGGTTAGCATCAGGTGCTGAAGTTATAGACACCAACACTAGCATAGAAATTACTTTATTTAGCTCCCAGTTGTAAGTTTCTATAGCAACTGAGTCCTATACCAGAAAGTCGAGATTCTCAGGCTCAAATGATTTAGTCAGAAATGGCAATATCATAATGGGGGGGGGCATTTGCTTCTTTTTTCATTTTTTTTGTTCTGTCTTGCAAGAAGTTTCTCCAATGTGACTCTGTCTGCTTAGTCATACTTTTAATTACACCTTTTGCTTCGAACTTTCTCTTCTTGGCAGCAGCATAAAGTGTCTATTTCAGTTGTGTTTCGATTTTCATTGACTAGTTAGGACGCTGATACAGAAGAGGAGAATGTGATTTGTTTTAAATACAGTTGAAAATTCTGAATTATGAGGATAGTGTCCATGGTGCCAAATTTAGTTAGTTGCTCCAGGCAGAAATTGGCATGTTAATTCAAAAAGAAAACCTAATTTAATATTCTATATTATGCTTCCATTTTGTTCATACATGCAGGGTCTTGACACTTTTACAGATGGAAGATGCCCTTACGAAGTTTTCTTTCTACATTTTTTAGTAGACATGTACTTTGGAAAAATTGATTTTTATTTTTACTTTTTATAAATGAATGTTTTTATTGTAACAAATAGGAATTTTCTGGAGAGACTTGTCATGGTCAAGATAACATTGTATGAAGGTAGTTTAGCCGCTACTGCAGAAAGGCTTAGGAAAGGACAATTGCATCCGGGCTCCAACTGTGAAAACAGTCACTACATTTTTAAAAAGAAGTAGACAGTCGCTCTTTGCTTCTCAGGATATGAGTGATACTGAATCAAACATACATGAAACATGAAATACGTGTTTCCAATAATGCCTTCTTTTCTATGCAAGTCCATGTTTTATAAGAACTGGCCTTGGATATTTGAAATAACCCCCAATGGACTGTTTTAAAAACTAGCTAGCAGAAGAATGCTCATGGCATAATGTGTGGTACAATTTATTAGTTTGGAGAATAACAAGAATGTACCATAAAGGAAAAGATTCTAAGTCTGCTCTGATAGAACAAAATAAAACAAAAGATTTCCATTTAATGTTCACATAAATTGCTAACATGGGGGCTATTAACATTTGGAAAACACAAATTCTAAGAGGCAGCTGCAAGAGATTGGCCAATTATAATTTCACTATTCAAAGAGAAAATCTTATTTGACTCTAAAATTCTAGACTTGTTTTCTTCTTTCATGAATTATCACACAACCCAAGCACAGTGTGTGAGAGGAGGGATAAAACAGACCCGCTTCCTGTTGTCTGTAAAGACGCCTCACCTCAGATGACCTTGATTCTACTTGTATTCAGTGAGGAGTTTTCTTCTCCTCGTGTGATAGCAGTTTTAATTACATTAAAATTCATTCCGATTGTGATGATCTGTCCCTATTTGTCCTCCAGTTGTATGAGGAATTTTTAAATGTCATCAGTCCCGTAGTTTGGGATTTGTGTGTCATTATCGCAGTGTGTCTGCTGTATTCTGATTTATACAAAGTTATATGAAATCACGTTTTTCTCTCCCAAGCAAATGGACTTCAGAGCACTATCAAAGTGGTAAATGGATAATTGTTCCTTTAATACAAACATGTACAGACAGATGATGAATAAAGAGCTCTTACTAAGCTGTACTTACATTTGGGAGTGTCAGGGCTGAGGGCTGTTATGAAATGGATGCTACCATGGGTCACAGATTTATTTTTCTTTTTCAAATTTTCCATGAAGCAGTTTTTTCTTGAGTTAACTTATACTATTTAATTTAAAATGTACTGACCTATCTAAAGAGTAACTTGATTTAAAAGTGTTAAATATTTACAAAAGTCTGAGTTCGATCTCCAGCACCAAAAAAAAAAAAAAAAAAAAAAAAAAAAAAAAAAAAAAAAAAAAAAAAAAAAAAAAAAAAAAAAAAAAAAAAAAAAGAAGTACAGAAGTTAGAATGACATTGAATGAAGAACTTGGAAGCTACAAGGTGGATTTCTTAGTATGTTATTGCTGAGATGAGGACAGCAATTATTGGCGTAGAAAAATGATTCTTATAATTTGACTTTGTTAGTCAAATCAATCAAATAAAATACAGGTAAAGTGTATTTTAATCATAAATCAGTTTTGTAATCATGAACCAATTATAATTATTTTTCATTAATATTTTGTTAGTAGAATGAAATAATCAAAAAATTAGAGTATTTAGAGAACAGTCTTGGATTATATGCAAAACGTTCACAGCATATCTGAGTCTATTCTCCTCAGAAGAATTGTTTGCAATTGTTTGCTGATGCCAAGTTCACTTCTGGAACATTTCCTAACTAGTAAGGTAATTTTTCTGAATCTGGATCATTTATACAAACAATGTAAGCTTTGGTAATGTCTGCTTTCCTGCCGTGAGTTTGGAGTTTTGGTAGGTGCTAGCCACACCCACCCCTCCAAATGCTGCATGCCCAGATTCTAATAAAGTTCCCAAACTTTGAGCTTTAAAAGTTCTTTCCATGGCAGAAACATTACATATCTGTTGTTGCACTCTTTTCTACAGGAAGAATGTCGTTTGTGTGTGCTGCCACGTGAGGAAGGGAACTGGCAGGACTCCAGGGACTTCTAACTTCACTTGATATTGTTTTACCTTTCTGATCAAGTGTATATCCTAATTACGTCTTCATAGTGAGTATTAGATGTGCCCATGACTATACACTTGGATTTCATGAACCTTTCTGGTGAATCACCAAATACATATATTGTCTTGGTGACTTCTGAGACACATTATGTCTAGTTTGGGTGATTTCATTTGTGTAGAAGCTTAAAAGAAGACCAACACTCAATCATAGCATGTATTAAGTATATAGGAATAAATAGCTGCAAAATAGATGAACATTTCAGCAGATATGCCGTGATGAATATGTTCACCAAATTCTCATTAGATACAGAGATGGCAATATGAAAGTTGATGTCAGCTGTGTAAGCCAATGAAAAAAGAGAGACTATAAAATGTTTGACATAATTTATAACAACTATACTATTGTTAACTTTTGCTGTAAGTATATTTATCAAATTGTAGTGGAATTTGAGCTACTGTTTTGATGACTTGTTATCCAAAGTAGGAGGTCATACAGGAAACTTTAGAGTAAGAGGGAGCAGTAAACCTGATAGGCAAAATTGGTGCTGCACCGAAGTAGAGGTAATATCACCCCTGAAAGTCTATAAATACAAGCCAATACCAATACACTTGTGGAGAAAGAATTTACACAACTAGTGTAGTTTGAAATGCCTCAGCAAAGAACTTAATTTCAAATGATTCTGAAGGGTTGGCCATGGTAGAAACACGGTAGAAGCAAACAGAATTGAATTTCCAAGCTTAGCCTCTAAAAAGACTGCTGCCTATAATATTAAATTACAATAAAAATAAAAAAAACACATTCAATGCAAGAAGCTATGAAGTAAGGCCAGAGGGAGGAACAAGCAAGAATACAATAAAAATTATGAAACCAAGTAGGTGAAAGTTACTCACAAAAGTGTCCCTGTTAATAGACTCTGGCAAATGATTAAAGGAAGAGGTAGTTCTCAAACTACACAATTTGACTTGATTTTGGAAGGAAAAAAAGACAGCTTTCCATTTCATTTTCTGAAGTTCATACAATCCTCTTATGTTTGACAAAACACAGAAGTAGAAATTATAGACCAATCTAACTATAAATTGTGGATAAAAATATCTTCAGATAAATACTAAGAAAATGAATCAAAAGTTAGATGTAAAATCCATATGAACAGTAAAGATTATCTTGGAAGTCTGTTGACATAAGCACTCTTTACACAAGTATTTGCAGTCAGAAAACCCTCATGGTCTTTCACTGGGCCTTGTTAAGGAATTTGACAAAGTCTAACTAGAAGCCAGCCTGAATCTCTTACTAAGTAAGGAGAAAAACATATTTCCTCACCATCTCATAGAGTGATACTTTTCTTGAAACCAAAACCAAAATTAAATCCTTGCCAGGCCACACTATTTAGCAGTATTATGAAGTGGATTATTATATAATCACCACACTAATCAGAAAGAAAATAATGCATAAAAAATTTGAATATTTTTGCTTATTTAATATGGGTGTTGAAAGGTGGGTTCAGTATTTTAATGTAGTAATAAGGTTCCAGAGTTTACTCTCATAAACTTATTCTCTTATTTCTTCAAGAGATTAGTTTTAAAATGTTAAATTTGCCTATTAGACTCAATGGTGTTGCTTGATGGTCAGATATAGGAGTCCAGGGTTCAAAGAGCATCTCTTTTATAGTCGAAATTAGGAATCGTTAGTGTACAAGTGGAATTTAAAGCCACGGACTACAATGAAATAACCAAAACATGAAGAAATCTAAGGAATTCTCTGTTAAACGTTTAAGGATATGAAAAAGAACCATGAAATTAAGATTTGAAGAAAGAATCTGAAAAGTAGAAGGAGGGTAATACTCATAGAAAGCAAGTGAATAAACTATTTCAAGGAAAGGAGGTAATCCACTGTGTCCAGTGTTGCTAATGGATCAAGTAAATGTGTCTGAGAATTAAGCTATGGATTTAATGATTTGAATTCACTATTGTCTTGAAACGAACAGATAGAATGGAGTGCAGGGACAATTTTAGGAGAATTGGAGATAAAAATTTTGTTGAGATGCTTTCCTGCAAAAGAGTAAGAGAAAAATGAAGCAGTAGGGAAGGAAAGGGTGTTTAGGAAAGTTTCATTTATTTATTTATTTTCAAGATGAAGTTAAACCAGCACGCACATTAGAAGATGGGATAACCCAGTAGAGAGGTGGAAATTTAAACTGCAGGAGAAGGAGCAACTTGGAAGCAACGTCATTGGTTATGGAAGAGGATGCAGTTCAGCACACCTATGAAGTGGTAGGCCAGAAACAAAAACGATTTACTATTATGACATGAGAGGAAACAGAGAAAATGAGTAGATGAATAGATTTGGTACATTTTAGGAGTTGTTTTCCACTCATTTACATTCTCACAGTGGGAAACAAGAAAGTGTTGAGAAGAAAGATGGAGAAGATGATGCTCAAAAGAGTCACAAGTGTCCAGCAGAATCAAGAATGAATGAGGTACAGAACTGTGTTGTGATTGCCAAGAAGCAATAGGAAACCTTTTGCTATTTGTAGTCATGAATTTACAATGAGAATGACTGTTACAGTTTTGCATTACCCTTGGAGGTTGCCCAAGGGTGCTGCAGAACAGGCAGAGTGTTGCACTTTTAACAAATAAATATCATACATTGAAAGAATGCTATGAGATCTGAGGGTATAAGCAGAGAATTGGTTATAATTTCTATTGTTTATTAAGATTAGCATTGGAACTATATGGATAAGGTGAATAAAAGGCTTTAGATGAAAGAGACAGTGAAAATGGGGTGAGATTAGTGAACTCTATACAGTGGAAGGTTAACATACTGCAGGTGCTGAGATACAGGTGATAATGAGTTAGAAATTTAAGAATTAATGTTCAAAGACTAGGATTTTTGTCTCGGATTACAGAAGACTTGTGATTAATAAAGACAATACCAAAGGTCTGATCAGGGGAATTAGTAGCTAGTGGAGGGTTGATCATTAAAATGACCATTCAGAGAGATAAAAAGCCAAAGTGTCAGAGGTATCAACCACAAGATAATTGAAAACACCTAAATACTGACAGTAATGTAGAGAAAATTACAAACTGGCTATAAGCAAGGGGTCAGTCGACAACTTCAACAGGATGTAAAGGTTATAGAACCCAATGGCATGACATTCAAGGCTGGAATTTTTTAAGGAAAGAATAACCTGAAAATGACAACAGAGTGTAATGATGAAACCTAGCCCTCCTTCCGGCCAAGTACGAAAAACGTTGATGGAGACAGAAAAACTGTCACTAGAGAGGTCTCTAGCAATGACAGTGTCAGTTCAGTTGAAGATCTTGGACCTGTTGTAACTAAAAGGGACAGAATATATTTAGAGAACATATTGAAATTATAGAAAATTTTGTTATAGGTGGATGGTAAATTCCAGAAGGTACAGCGGGAAGTTTTAGAAATGGGGTAGTGATAGAATTGTGAAGATAATAGCACATGTACAGAGTGAAATGGAGAATGGAGAGTAGGAGTTTTAAGGGTAAGCTGAATGTGTTAGTCAGACTTCCATTGCTATGACAAATTATCTAAGATAAACAACTTAAAAGAAAGGATTATTTTGGCTTATGGTTTTGGGATTGCCAGTGTATGGTTGCTTGACCATTGCTTTGGGCCTATGGTAAGGCAGTGTGTCAAGGAAGAGAGCACATGGTTGATCAAAGCTGTTTACTTCGTGGCAACCAAGAACTAAATATGTGAATGAGGAAGGGACAAGAGTCCAATGTCCCCTCCAAGGGTGCACACCCAGTGATCTAATTACTTCTCCTAGGCCTTACCTCCTAAAGATTTCACTGCCTCTAATAGTTCTGTGGGCGGGTGACAAAGTCTTTAACATATGAGAATTTGGAGAATGCTTCAGACCAAAAATATGGTACTAATAGTCTTCTAATATATTAAATTTGTCACTTAATATCTAACTAGATTTTAAACCTAACTCTGATTTTATTTGTAAAGTTGAACACATATGTCTGCAAGTGTATGCATATAGAAAAATAGGGTAGATCAAAATATTAAAAATGGTATTGCTGGTGGTGAGCTTATAAGTTATACAAATACTCTTCTTTATTGCATCTTAAATTTCCTTAAAAACACCTGTATTAGAAGAATGTTTTATATAAGAAATCGTTTTCTTTAGTAAGGGATACATTTATTGTTTATAGGGTCCTACATTTAAAAAAAGCTTGCTGAAATGGTTAGGCCATTTGAATATTTTTATGGATGCTCCTTAATTCTGAGAACTCAGATTCTATATTTCTCACTTGTAACAATAACTTTTAAACAATTTTTAAAAACTAAAGAGTTACTGTTTTTTGCCAGGAAACCAAAGGATGAATAGAGTTCTCACAGCTGGAATTCAGTTAAAATTTTAGAATGTATAATTTAACTAGAAGAGCGTGATTTTAAATTTACTTGAGTGGTTTAAATAATTACATGGAGACAAGGCAGGTATTCCTCTGTTAGATAAATGCCTACTATTAGAAAACAGTGAAGATGATTTGAGGAAAATTCACAAGTCCATGTTAGAGCATTTAAATCAGCATTTCAATAATTGAGGAGGATTTAATGTAAAACAGGGAGACTTTCTGAAAGAAGCAATCAAAATAATTCATTAAAGCAGTAATCACTAGTAAGCTTGGCTGTTGCTCTATTTGATATGTAAACAAAACTGGTAAGTATTATTGAAATAACACCTTTGGTACTTCAACTTTCTTTATTGCTGAGGAAAAAAACAGTTTGTTATCACTCTGAAATTTCATTTCCACCTATTGCAATGCAAAAGGGAATACCCAACAGAATAAGTAGTTGACAAGATTATAAATGTGGGCTAAATCAATTTTACTGTAAACAAAACCAACTAAACTTTCTAATCTGGACTAACTTTTGAAAGTACCACAGGTAAGTCAAGGGAAACGCATAGTTGGTACAGCTTTACGTGACTAATCAGTACATTTAAAACATAGTTTCTGTGGAATACAGGGGATGAGAGAATGCATGACATGGTTTTCTTCTCTGTTATTTCACTTGTGTTCTTATTTTCCCTTCTGTGCCTCACATCATCAATTAGCATATTTTTTGCAAAAGTAAAACTTATGTTTTAGGAGAGAGTATTCACCCACTATATGTACTTCTCCTTTCTTTCCTCTCTCCACAGGAAACTGTCCTTTGTATCCTTTTGCCTGCATTTTTCTTAAAGGTTTACTTTCTCCCTTCACAAGGCTTTATTAATCTGAGATGATATTCACTCTGAACATTTTATAGACTTTTATGTATGAAGTCTATATACTTTGAATGTATGTGTTGTATTTACATATTTATTACCAAATTCCAATAATTTGTTTTTTTACTTCATGAGACTCTAAAAAGCATAAATGATCTCTAACATGTTTTATGTTTAGATAAGGATGACATCGAGAAACAGATTTGGAAGAAGGTTGGAGCTTGTAGGAAATATCACTTTGGTAATCTATTACTCCTAAATAATAAGCAGATAAAATGAGAGCTAATTTGGAAAAAGATCTGACAGAGGTTCAGACCTTAAGAGTCTAAGCAAGATCTTTCCTAGCAAAGGGACATTCGTTGCCTTGTTATAAATGTCTGACATGGAACTTAATTTTTTCATTTAGTAATGGCTACAAGTTGGCAGTCTGAATTATAGCTTCACATTCTTTGTGCTCTAGGTATTTATTACCATTTACTGTGTTTTAAAGTTTGGACATTATTTATTTAGAGTTTGGATAAAATACCAGTAGGTTGTCTCATTAAGATCTGAGAGCCGTGAACCCAAACCTCCAAGTAAAGTACACGACTGATTCTCAGTCACATTTCCTAAAGCAGTATCAGTATTCAAGGGTGATAGGATATGGTGGACTGAATTCTACTTAAGATTTAAAAACAAAACTGGAGATCTGAGCAGGGTCACCTTATATTAGAAGTTTCTAATCTAAGAATAGAAAAAGGGGAATGTAAATGTAGGACTTGAGTTAGAGTCAGAGAAAATAGTTTTGAGTGGAAAGGGCAGATAGAAAGAGAATGAAATGGAGAAACTGGTTTAGATTCAGGAATGGAGAAACAGGAATACTGATATAAACTCAGGACCTGGAGAAATTGTGGGTATATATCAGATATAAAACGGCAGGGACACAACTACTGGGGAATAACTTTTTGATGATTTCTTCTTAACCTGATAGGACTGGTAAACAGTTATTTTATTTCCAATGAGGTTGTGATCCGTTTATCCATTCATTTAACAAATAATGACTGAGTTATTCTTTTAGGTACAGAACTGAGTACTGGGGATACAAATCTTCTAAGACATATTCTTTTTCTTAGGTTCCTCACAGGTGGTGAGAGAGCCACAATGAAGAAACAATTACAACCCATGGGGCGAGGGACTGATGTTTTAAAAAGTCCTTCAAGTTTCATTGGTGACTAAATGAAGGGTACGAATCCATCTGGAGTGAAATTAGGAAGGTAAGGATGAGAAGGGCTTTGGAGACAAATTTCAAATATGAGAGACTGCTAATTAAATGACCTGAGAAGATGACAAATGCCTAAACAAAAGCAGTGAGGTGAACTCGGTTGGAGTGTGCAGAGCCAAGGGGACAGCTTCGTGGCACTGATCCACCAAATTCGAGGCATTTGGTGTGGAAAATGTTTGGTTATGAGAAATGGGAGCAACACACTAAGGCCATGAGATCAGTGTCTCAACGCAGGTGTGCGAGTTGAGTGATTCCAACCTTCCACTGCCTTTTTTATGAAAGCTCCAAGGATGGGACGATGCCCACTCACTTTAAGGAGAGCCATCTAGGTACCCAGTTTGCCAACTGAAATACTAGTATCCCCCAGAAAAGTCCTCACAGACGCAGCCAGAGGTAATATTTCAATGGCTGTTTGGGCACCTCTTGACCCAGTGATGCTGACCTGTAATAATATGCACTTAAATTTCTTCTCTTGGCTTGATTCTTTGTCTCTCTTTAGTGCTGAATCATACTCCATTCTCTGGATATACCATAGTTATTCATTCATCTAGCGAAGAACATTTTTCTTCACCTCCCTGTTTTAGCAATTAAGAATAAGGCTGCTATAACCATTCAAATATAGGTTTTTGTGTGGAAGTAACTTTTCAATTTATTTTGGTAAATACGAAGGAGTGCAGTTGTTGGGTTGTATAGTACAGAGTACATTTAGCTTTGTAAGAAAGTACCAAACTGTCTTGCAAAGCAGGCGTGCCATTTCACACTCTCCCTGCTGAGTATGAGTTCCTGTTACTGCACATCCTCACTAGTGCTCTGTATTGACCCTCTCTGGATTTGAGCTACGCTAATAGTTGTGTTGCGATGACTCATAATATTAATTTGGAATTTGCTAATGGCATAATGTTGAACATCTCTTCATACTCTTGTTTGTTTTCTGTATATCTTCTTTGGTGAGAAATGTCTGTTCAAGCTCTTTGCCCATTTTTTAAATTGGGTTGTTCATTTTCCTATTTTTGAATTTTAGTAATTCTTTTCATATTGAAATAACAGACCTCTATCAACTGAGCCTTTTGTAAATATTTTCTGAGTGTATGTCTCATCTTTTCATCCTAAAGTAAGGTAGTTTAAGAAAACAGACTCTAAAGAAGCTCCTTTTTTAATCTTCTATTCTTTTTTGTTTTTGTTCCAACTCTTGTCATGTACACCTTTACAGTTTGTCTGGGGTGTAGTGTGTTTTCATTCCATAAATGATCACTGTCAAACAATTAGTAAATATACTTGATAGTCAGAACCAAATGTTGATGGGTTACTTATGTGTACTATTACTAGGAATTTAGGTCAGTATGTAACTGTAGTAAAATATAGTATCACCAACATGTTTGCTAACATCTTTCAACAGAGAGCAAGATAGAGCACAACACAGCCATCGCGCTAAAGAGAATGTCACAATTTTGTGGCTTCAAACACTGTATCATATAGATGTTATAAACTGAAGAAATCAAGCAGATGTTTTGTGCAGCTTCCTACAAAGGTGAGAAAGTGGTACAGGTAAAGGAAACAGCACACAGTTTGGTAAGTTACCATCCCCTGCTTAACCTGTGTATATACTTTCCTCAGTCCCAAGTATAGGAAGCAAAAGTGCTAGCCAGATTTGACTGCTCATGAGAGTGGAAGGTGTATGAAATACGATATTTACTGGAACATTGTAAATCACATATTGGTGGAAGAAACAATTTATCATGAGAAGAAAGAGGCCAGACACAAGATACTACAGGAAATAGACTAGAGCTGCTGTGAATTCACAAAGTGTGTTAATACTTGATGTATTTGTGATTTGTTGGGAAAACTGATGGAAACCCTTGGAGAAAATATTTTTTTTAAGCAATTGCTTGTAAACTGTATTTCACAGAGCTGTTGTACAGAGAGAAAAAGGTTCAGTAGATAATCCTATGCTTCTCCAAGGTTCTTATTAACTGGAATCTAACTTACCGCTTCTCTGATTTTTATTGTTTTGATCTCAACTTCTTAATTTTGGAAGAAATGATTCAAGAAAGAAAATTGGAAATCAACACTTTAAAGAATTCTAAAGTTTCCCATTGGGCTTTTTCACCTGATGAACTTCTAAGATCTTTGCCCTTAGTAGTTATTTAATATCAAATTTGAACATTTGTGAAGAGAATAAATTAGAACTACCATTTTAATTACAACTTGCTTCTCTCTTCTTTAGCTGCTTGAAACTATATTCTATGTAATGTACATGCACTTGTATAGCTGGATGGTAATTATTTTTTCAAAAGTAATTTATTAACATTTCAAGTGGGTGCAGTGCAGTTTTAGTCTTTTTAATCCCATAGAATTTTCATTATAAAACATACTTGGTGCCGTATTTGTATGAGATTCCTTGTTATAAGAATTTTCACTTAGGTGTCTTGTGAATAAATAGTATACTCAGTCACCTGTGGACTGATTTCTTATGTTGGCTATTAAAATAATTTTTAAGACTATGTCATTATAAAAGAATATTTTTTTCCAACAAATGTAAATGGTAAATCATTGTGATCTGTCTGGATTATTTAGATAACAGGCTTTTCTTTGATCTTGAGATTGTGTTTCACTCTGTGATCGAACTTTTACACAAAAAAAGAGCACTGTTTTGGAAATTGGTTCACTCAAGGGTGATAAGTTTTAAAGTACTGAGTCAGGATAACTAAAAAATATATTACTCATTAGTATATTAGATGAATATTTGTTTTGAGTGGGGAATACCTTTGATTAGTAGTGAGAAATCTTATGTCTAATTCTTATCCAGATCATTATTTCCCTATTTAAACTACCAGGTAAATTGAACTAGTAAGTTATGTAATCACAGGGCATTCATGAATAAAGATAGCTGTGGGGGATCTTGAAAAATAACTTATGCAAAATTTGCTACATCTAGGAAAATTACCCACATTATGCATTAGTGCAAAGCTGTTTAATCACTTGAATATTTGTGGCAGCCATTCTCTCTTAGTGCTGATTAATATCAACTAAATTTTAATGTATCATCTATCCAGTTTTTAATGCTGTAGCCAAGGCCACAGCTTTTCTGAAATTTGAGATAAGAGTACCACCTTAAGACACATTACGATTAATGGTTTATTGCTTTCCAGGAAACTTATGGATATTAGATCTCCTTAATTGGACTTGGTATGTGATTTTTTAATCATGATTGTCTAACTTCATGGTCTTGAGAGATGCATAGCAAATTAGCAAAGCACACACCTGGGTGTGTACTGGTAGATCACGGTGTGACCTTGGGGATTTTGGTCTCTGGTCTTTCCTTTCTGGGTCTTCCTGCTCTCTGCTACCCAGGTGCCATGATTTGAGCAACCTTCCTCTGCCACATTCTTCCACCATGATATTTATACCTTGAGCCAGCTTACCATGGACTAAAACCTGTGAAGCTGTGAGCCAAAATACATTTATACTTTAAATTGTGGGTGTTAAGTATTTTGATCCAGCAATGGAAAGGTGGCATTTAAAAGCATACATTCAGCATTTAAAAATAGGGCTGTGTTGTGGTCATACTATCTGTCTTAGTTACTTTTCTCATTGCTGAGACAAAATACTTAACTCCCAAAGTTAAAGGAGGAAAAGTTTATTTGGCTCACAGTTTGTAGAGGTTTCAGTCCCTGGTTGGCTATTTCTCAGGCAGGGTGGCATGGCAGAGGGGCATTGCAGAGGAGAAACAGTGCACCGCCAGCAGGCAGGTCAGAGCACATTAGCCCTCTTTCTGTCCCTTATATATATGCAGACTACCTGCCCTAGTAGGGTGTAGCATTCACACCCTTACTCATAGCCAGAACCGTGCCAAACTGGACTGATTTAGTAATCACACACTCTTGATCCCAGAACCACACTCTCCAGATCCAGTCACCTCTAAGAAGCCACACCAACAACTGCATGAGGCTTTGGGGGGACATCTGGACACAAGCCACAACAATACCATATGTGGAAAGAAACTAACCAGAAGAATAATAAAGCTGTTCAAAGAGAAGTATCTTTGATAGAATAAAATAATCTTAATAGATTTTACTTCTCTATTCTAAATAATTTCTGAAGTTTATTTACAACCCTACTTAAATTCATAAGACCTCCCCACCCTTTCTTTATTGTCTTTTTGTGGTTAAGCACATCTACATTGTTTCTGTCACTTGCAGCTAAGAGATCTCACTAAATAATAACACAATCCACCAATAAGACAACCAAGATGTGGGTACATAAATTTTATAGTACGTGCTCAATATATTTGATTAAATTTGATATTGGAATGTTATTATATTTATAACTTTCAGATCCAGATTGTAACCTTTATTTGACTTTGTTTTCAAACTCAGAGAATTCCATAGCCTCTCAGGGACTTTCTCTAATGATATTTAAGACAGACTTCAAACCAAAGATTACGTGAAATCATTTGCCTTATTTCACAAGGCAAAATATTGTGGCCTGATTGTCTAAGAAACAAAGTAATAAGTCATAGTTACAGCTAATGAGTTGTTATTGAATTTGCACAGGCAAATCAAATATCTTCTCTTATATAGCTAGACATGCTGATTATAACTGTGATGTTAACTTACCGTTGATATCTTAATCTTATTGACAAAAATGTACAAGTGCAAAGCATCCTGACAGTTCTATGTTGAATCTACAGAATGTGTTAAATCTGAATGGAGTGGACACTGCTTAGTGGGAGTAATATTTACTTTCTTTATACTTGCAAATGGATAACTTTTTAAAAAAATTTATACAAAGCCTTGTTTATCTTTTGATTTGTATCCTTGTGACCTATTCTTCACAGGAAGTGTCATTTTTTTTGTGTAACATTCACTTTATTTTTATTGTTTTGAACTTTTATTAAGTGGACAAAGTAGATTTGGATCTGTTCAATCAATTCCTTCAGGCACAAGTCTCCTTTAATTGCAGTATTGATTAGAGCAGATATAACAGGACCTGTGACTTCATACAACACACCATACCAGCCTGTAGAGGAAGCAAAATTTTGCAACTACATGGTTCAAATTGCTGTTTGTCTCTTGGCCCTATGAAAGTTGACATGTGTTATCAATAGTGACTTGCCAAAGATTCAGATTTCTTTTGCGTAGCTTCTAATTTAAGACAATTCTCTAGATCTTTATAGTCTGGAGATCTTACCACCTTGTTTTGCCTTGAGAATGTTAATATTTCTTGATTTCAGTAAGATTAGGTGAAAAGCATGGTTTTTTGTTAAGTAAAAAATTGATTTCTTTTTGTCTTCTCCATTCTTGCTTGCCCTTTTTATTTCAACAACAATCAGTAGAAGAATATTTTTTGAATTCCAGGAGTTTATAATTAGTAGGGGAATTAAGCTATGGATACACATAGTGGCAGCCTAAGAGAATCTATAGTGGCATAGCTAAGATTGAGGCAACAGGGAAGAGCAATTTTGGAAAATGAATATGGGAAACTGATGGACCTGACTCAGCCAATTTTTAGTGGCTTCATTACTATTTATGCTGGGTGATGAATATAATCTATATAACACTCCATTTCTTTTTCCAAAAAATAAGAATAAGAACAATATTTGCTTCATTAAGTTGTTAGGAGCCAGTGAGATAATGCCTGTCTCTAGAATTCATAAAACCTTAGAAAATATAGAAGAAACATAAATGCCTATACTACAGCAAGAAGAATTGCTTTTACCCAATAAAAGAGAGAGAAGATAACTGGTAGAAGAAGAGAGTTGCAAAGACCAAGATAGCAGGAAGCACTTCTTAGGTGATAAATATTACAGAATTGGCATTGCAACATATGACCACAGGAAAATGGGTAGACTAGTTTGAGAAATGTTTCTTAAAATTTCTTAAAATATTTCTTAAAATTTTCATAAAAGACCCCTAAGGGAATTGCTGGACCTTAGGGAAAGGAACACCAGTACTGTCTCTTTTATTATTGCCACAGTAAAACTATACATTTATCAAGTGCTTAGAATTGAGCTGGCTATGTGCTTTACATTCACTATCTCAAATGTGTGCCAACATAAGTCATGAAGATGTTTTACGGCATGAGATAAGTCTCACAATTCGTGAGTTACTACTGGCAGAGTGGAGTCCTGGGAGTGTGACTTCAGAGCACTCTCGAAACTCATCTTTATATTGCTTCTGGAGATTTGTTATATTATTATTATATCATTAAATGTTGAATCCAACTCCATAATACAGTTTTTGATATACTATATTTTAAAATTCTTGCTGTATGAATGCTTTCATCTACCCATTTAGTAGGTTAGTAGTGTGGTACCAAATATCCGTTTCAGAAGTTCTAATATTTTTCAAGTGTCTTCTTTCAAGGATATTAGTATGTAAACATGAAAGAACTTCATGCAATTATTAATTCGCTTGTTTGATGGTGCTTTTCACTACATAATTTCTATCCAAGATTTTGCTACTTTGTTTACGAAATTAAAAGTTAGAGAAATGATGCTTTTTCTTCAACATTTGCATGATTTTTAAATTTTTCTTTCCTAATATTAACACTGTGCAGTTGCTAATTAGATTTTGTGATAGTAGAATAGGTTTTTATAAGGCTTTCTTGAAGTGTTGCAGTTTTCATTTTATGATTTATGGCTATATACTTATGAGAAAATATGGATCTCCCTTAAAAACTTATAAATAGATTTCTAACTTCAGGTTTAGAATCACTTGAAATATGTCTTCTAGTATCTTAATAAAATATAAATTTCAAAGAAGGAGTAGTAAATATCTGCATCCTTTCCTTATATCATACTAGATGGAATTCTAATTAGTATTCTATGCCATATTAGAAAACATTATTCTGTTTTAGTTGCAAACAACAATATTACTTTTTACTCACAAATTATCTTCTCTTCAAAGTTTAACAAGAAAACCAAATGCTACTTAGAATGAATTATGCTTTATATTTTGATTATTTCTTTGGGAAAATATTAGAAAGTGTTACCAGACTTATAAAATTCAACTATACTTTGAATTACAAAAGTTTTCAATTATTCAAAGCCAATAATGCAGAGAAATTAAGCATATGCTAGTGACAAACAAAACAAAACAAAACCAAAAACTCCCTTCACAACCAGGCGTCTAAATAGAATCAATGCCTAGTTCTTGAATAGAGAGAACTTCAATCTTTACTTTTTATGGGATGGGCTGGAGAGTTTAGGTTACATTTACAAGTGACATTTCATAGACTAGCTATAGGACACTACTAGAAAAGAAAGAGAAAAGTTTAAGAAACTATCATGCCCGCAGAGGTGAGTCTTTCTTTGTCATATGACCAAAATTTTACCTTTATTTTTCCAATAGCGAAATGAAATTACTATATTAAAATATACTTTGGGTGTCGGGTATTCGTCCCAGCAAGAGAAAAATAAGTAAGTAGGGTATATTATATACGTCATTTGGGAAACTGAAGTTGCATCTAACAGTAATTAAAATAATTCAAAGATGCATTTGCAAAGAGATTGAGTATGATCATGTGGGCTAGATAAAAGAAAACTAGAAGGATATTGGAGGAAGTTGTGTGCTCGCTTCGGCAGAACATATACTAACATTGGAGGAAGTTGTGACTTTAACAAAATTATCATAACCTCTATCTAAATGGGGAGAAAAGGTAAATTGTATGTAAAGCTGGAAGCAGAGGTAAGTAGATAAACAAGTCTCATTAATCAAGCAGGCTACTAGGAGAGGAACCGCAACTATCTATTGAGGGGTTCCAAAGCTTTGGGAAACCTCACAAGAGGCAAACAGTGAGATTAATAATTTAATATGAACCGTTCTCTTCTCTCTGTACTCCTGTTTATGTTCTCCTTTGACCAAACCTGATTAGAAGAAGCCAGAGTATCTGGAAGTCATTGATATCATCTCTTTAGATCAAGTTCTTGAACAAAGAGAAAGAGGTGAAGAGGGTCAGGAGTGGATCTAGAAGAGCAAGTGGAAGGTAGCTGTCATAAAAACATCAAATGATGGCTGGTCCAGGCAGAGCATGTCAACCAAGACAAGAGACAGTCCCTGACAAAAGGAAAATGGCCAACATCTGTTCCAGTAGGGAAATGAGAAGGAATTGATCCAGAACGTGTTGAGAGGAGCCTGACATTAATTAGGCCAATCATGGAAAGGCAAAATGATTATAATTATAAATTATCACAGAGATGTCAAGAAACAAGAAAAGGTCAGGGGGTTGGGGATTTAGCTCGAGTGGTAGAGTGTTTGCCTAGCAAGTGCAGGGCCCTGAGTTTGAGCCCCAGCACTGCACCCCCAAAGAAAAAAGAAAAAGTCAGAAGAGTAGATATTTAATATCATAGATGGTGATTTTATAAAAGAAGTTTCAGTGAGAGAATGAAAAAATAAATTATATTGCAATAGTTTAAGTGGTAAAAGGAAGTGACGACGGAAAAGTAGGGAGTCTGTATTCTTTTTTCAAGAAGTTTCGTGAAGTAAGTTAAAAAGAGAATGATGGGTAGAGAGGCAGTTAGGATGCAAGCTCCTTAAGGAAATGTTATCCAAAAATTTAGACTTGGGAATTTGAGGATTAGACCACAGAAAGTCAGCAAAGTCCAGATTGAAAACTGTTATCCTCAAGAGAGAACGGGCAACTACGATGTATGTCTCTTGCTCCTGGGTCTTAAAACATGTTCTGGCACCTGAACAAGATAGCAGGTGAAGCGTTCATTTAAGGTACTTATATCTTGTTTTTTCAAGAGCACATTGTTCCTTTCTGATCTTGAAGTTAAATGAAAGTGTATTTTTGTGGAGAAAATTCACTGTTGAGAAAAGAGCATCCCCAGATCTTTTGAAGTACTGGATTTCAAATGCTACCACTGAATGGTGATGATAGAGTATAGATATGGAGAGAGTTCAATAGAGCAGGTTGCTGTTATCTCTCCTCAACACATACTATATAGAGATACAGTATGTGTATCTATACTATGTACAGATACCGTGTTTGTATATATAGTCTTATACTAGTAGATGTCAGAATTGAGCAGTGGTTCTCAATTGGGGGAGGGTGATTTTGCTTACTCCAGAGGAACACTTATGAATACCTGGATATATTTATGGTTATTACAACTGAGAACGAGGGACTATTATCTAGTGAGTAGAGTCCAAGAATACTATCCTTTAATATATAGGAAACTGTGTTAGTTAGATTTTCAGAGCCAGTGGTTTTAAGAGAGCAGATTTAATAGGGGTCATTTACAATATTCAATATTCACCCAGAAGCCAAATGCAGAAGGTGCCGAATGTCCATCTAGGCACTGGAGACCCAAAAGATCCAATTGAGGGCTGGGAGCCCACAGCACTGTCCCAAGTACGTTCGTGTCTGCACATGATGGCTGGAGCCAGGAAACGACGCTTGCAGCAGAGATGACAACCAGAGCTCCTCCGAAGCAACAGCAGCCATCCTCGATGACAGCAAGGCCCCGAGCTCCTTCCTCGAGGAGGACAGCCGAGCCCCCTCCGGAAGAACCAGCCGCAGCAGAGCTTCTCCTGGGAAACAGCCTGCCAACTAGCTACAGCTCCCACTCTGTCTTATGTTGCAGCATCAACAACCCTCAGGTGGATCTCGTACGCCCGGCATCACAACTCAGTCCAGCTAGGCGTTCTGGTGCAAGTTGACCATATTAGGTCCACCACAGAAACCTACTCATAAAACAAAGAATTATCTAAGATGAGTGTGGTGGTACACATCTGTAACACTAGCTACCTGGGAAGTTGAAGGAGGAAGATCTCAAGTTTGAGGCCATGCTGGGCATTTTAGTGAAATCTGTCTCAAGATTTAAAAAAAAAGAATTAAAAAATGGCTGGGGATATAGCTTAGTACTCCCTGGCTTCAATTCTCAGTAACACACACACACACACACACACACACACACACACACAGACACACACACAGAATTATCTAGCCCAAAATGTTAGTTGTGAGTGAGACTGAGGAGTTCTGAGTTTTGAGTGTACAAGGAAGTACAAGAGACACTTACTTGCTCTCTTCATTGGTAGATGTGTCCTATCATCTACCGTTCTTAGTATTCCTCACAAAATTGTAGGGTTTTAGCATGAGAAGAGACTAGGACTTGACAGATGAATTTGAGAATAACCACAAAAAGATGTCAAACCCCACTGAAACATGGATAGAGGCGCTGGAAATATAGCAGCATGCTGAGCACGTGTATGTAAGAAAGATGGCAGATCATCACCATAGCTTGCTGTTTCACTCAAGCACCAGGTTAGCGATCCAGATAATTCCTGTGCACACGGGTAGGCTGAAACTGAGGGTCAGCTTTTTCTCGCAAGGATCTAAACGATGTTGACAGAGAATCCTAGAGAAGACTCCATCAGATGGGTGTGTAAAACCTTCAGGTAAGCACATGGGAAGCAGCGGGACGTGTGCTGTAAGGTCGCATCACACTCCGGAGTTGCGCTCTGCCATAGTGGTCACCCCAGAGTGGGTTCTATTGGGCACAGGTCAGGACAGAGATGGAGTCTGGCCCAGGCTCAGTCCTGCTTGAAGATCCACACAGCTCAGTGAGCTTCTAGAACTCCATAGTTTGGGCCCGAGCGAGCTAATTATGGGATTGGGATGGGATTTAAATAAGGTGATGATGGTTAGAGAGAGAGAGAGAGAGAGGGTATGAGGGAGCTCAAATGGACTCAGTGAAGATATCCATATTAGAGGGGGCAGGAGATCCGAATCTTGGGCTGATTGGAAGAATTTTGTTTCTGAAGTCTGAATTTTATTGACGGATATGCAGATATTTCAAATCCACTACAATTTTTTAAAATTAATATTGGATACTTAGGTTCTACATTCCATTACTGAAGGATTGACGCCTGCTTCCCTTGTTTACAGGATTCAAAATTATTCATGAAAGCATTTACATTTAAATTGCTGTCATGCTGATTTCAGAGGTACTTTTTGTATATGTATCATAATATTCTACCACAATACATTTAGTGATTACACTATTCTATGATTATTTTTTGACAATTGGCTACAGCAGAAATTGTGAATATTTTTCTAGTGCCATAAAACCAACAATATATTTAAACAAAAATATCAGAAAATGAGGCATCCATAAAAGACAGTATCATTGGGCCACTTAGACTTGAAAAGATCATAATTAGGAGCACAGTTCTATTAAAGAGAAAGATAAAGCTCTTTTTTTTAATGGACAATTGGTATACAGACAGAAAGGATTCTGTTTTCTTAAAAAAAACCAAAGAGAATTTTTTGTGTACAGTAGTCATCTTAAAGCTTATAGGAACACCAAGATTTAGACAAAGCCAGCAACAAAAATCTAATGGTGAGAAAAAATTTATCCTCCAATTTATTTTCCGGTTTCTTTGTGTTTTCTTTTTTATTCCCTTTTAGAAAATCCCTTGCTTGTATATAATAATGTTCAGAGTAAATGCAAGTGGCTTTCTCAGCTTCTGCTTATTATCTTACCTCTATTTTTGGTCATCTCACAATATACTGCTACATTTACTTCAACTGTTGCAGGCTCTATATTCCCCATTTTACACACTAAAGCCTTTTCCCATTAATACTTTTCAATGATCAACATGTCTTAGTCCATTTTTCTGTTACAATAACAAAATACCTAAGATGGAGTAATTTATAAAACAAAGAGGTCTACTTTGGCTCATAGTCATAGAGGCTTAGAGATCCAAGTTCAGATGGCTGCATCTGGTGAGACCTTGTGTTGCTGTAACTCATGCCAGGAAGCAAGGGTGAAGGAGCATATGTGAACGAGCCAAAACCCTGAAGGCTAGCCTCTCTTCTGAGTAACCTGCTGTCAAGATAACTAATTGAGTCCTTCAAGAATTAACCCAGTCCCTCCGGGACATGAGTTCCTTTTAATGATCTCATCACTTTTAGTAGCCCCACTACATTGTAACACTTTACTGGGCAGGCTAACTCACCACGAGCTTCAGAGGGGACAAGCCACATTCAAGCCATTAGCAGCACCTCACTATTAGACCTCTACTGTGTGGAGGGCAGAGGCAGGGAGAAGGAACGTAAGGAGCCCAGGAAATGTGGGACAGAGGCCAATGAAGCTATGATTTAAAACTGATACAGGATCTGTAATCTCAAATGTGTTTCTCGCCACATCTCTGCTATGTCAGCGAAGAAATAAATGATCCTTTACTTTAATCGTAGACATTTTCTGGGTGTCACTCTATGGTTTGTGCCAAGAAGCTAGGGATTTGGTTTGGTGCACATTGTTTTTCTTTAAATTATCCAGTGCCATTAGAAGCATCTGCTTACCCTGCAGTCCTTGAATGTCTCATTCCTGGCATACTGTTCTATTACAGTTAGTCAGTTCCTCAATGCCTTCAATGGGCTTTTTGTTCCAGACTACTGTAGGTGAAATATGAATCGTGGATGTGCCGCTTCAGGCTGCATGTTGAATTTCTTCTCCCCAAATACTAGATGCAGTTGGGTTTGTTTGTTTTCAGCTCTAATTAAGCAATATGATCAACTTCAGACTCCTTCTTATTTAAGATTATCTAAGGTTAGATCACTCAGGGAATGGCCCTAGCCTTCTTGTGGGTCATGGAGGTCACCCTAATATTATATCTCTGCAACCCACTCACGGTATCATTTTCCCCTGTTAATCAGAATCCTTTACTCTAAAAACTATAAATAGTCTCTGGTGAATTTATGCGGCCAGGCAATTTATTTGAAATACACACACACACACACACACAACACACACACACACACCAGGAAGGCCAGAGAATTAGAAAAATTCAGTTAATCTAACCATATAGAAGCAGAGTCCATCAACCTGTCCCCATCTTGTGTGGCTTTCAGCCAACAGAAAGTCCCAGTGGAAGATCAGTATGGGAGGAGAGAGAAGCAGAGTCCAGGCCCTCTAAAGGGAGTATTTCTTGCCCTGGCAGCTGGGGGTACCACCACTGGATACTGATTTCCTATTAGCTGTGTTGACCCTGTGTCACAAGGGCTGCTGCAAGGGCCATCATTGCTGCCTCCCCAAGTCACCCAGAACAAATTCTGAAATTGCTCACTTCCCCGGCACGAGTACCTGATTGAGAAATCATAGCCTCTAAAATTGTAGGGAGTGATATCTATTTTTAAAACTTCTTTAGCAGAAGATGGACCCTAAATTTTACCAAATAAATGCATTAGGTAACTCCCCCAAACACAAAAGAAATGCTCTGGGATTATTCCAGTGCTTGTTCAGATCCACCCTTCCTCCTGTTTTTTGCCTTGAGTTTCTGATTTGTTCAGAGTTCATCAACCTGTCCCCTTCTTGTGTGGCTTTCAGCCAACAGAAAGTCCCGTTGGAAGACCAGTGTGGGAGGAGAGAGAGAGACGAGGGTGATTATTCTCTTGTGTCTCTTCCTACAGTGTCTCAAAAGGCTGGTTTGTCTCTTGACTGGACTGTTAGCTTCTGCAGGAGGGCCTGTCTCTGCAGCTTTCTGGGCCTCTGGGATCCTAAACTGCCCCCTCCCTTCACTCCTTCAAGCCCACGGGTGGTAATGACAGGAGACGCTGCACCATCCCTTGTGGTTTCTTTATATACTACCCTCATTTTTGTAAATTGCCCCTTAATTAAATCCTCCTCGAATTATCCTAATTTGAATGTGCCATCTGTTTCTGGCTGGAACCCTGAATGATACAGGCAGCCTGGAAAGCAGCAAATGCCCTCTGCTGAGACTCTTCTCCCTAGGGCACAAAGCAGAGCGGTCCTGTGCCCAACACTCACGTGCCACTTTTCTTTCCCTATTGGAGTCATTTTAGGGCTTCTGAAACTACACACGCTTCAAGGAAGAAAGTAATCATAGGACTGTTTTACTATAATACTGCATTAGAGAATTTAGATGAGATTACCAAAGCACTATGGAGTAAAATGGGGAAAAGTACAAATAAAACACAGTGCATCACATGTAAGGCAGCAGAATCATTTTCACTCTTTAACCTGTCAAGAAAGTTTCACTAATTGAACCTTCCAAAATACAAATTTTGATTTTACTTACACTGGACTACCCCATATGTGGGTGTGGATCTGGTCATTGCCAAGTAGGGTGAAAGGAAAGCACCTTCGAGAAAAGAGTGTTGGCATCACCTCTTCAGGAAACTGCCTGGAATGTGATGCAGGCTCTTATGTTTGAGTAAGCCACATAGCTAGTTAGTTTGGAGCTGAACAGCTAGTTAGTGAGCTTCATAAACTAATTGGTACCTTTGTCTAAAATCACCCTTTTTTATTTTTCATTTGTAGACTTAGAACGATCTCCAAATATTACAGCTTTAAAGAGATACTGCTATCTTTTTGTGCAACAATGTCAGAATTTACCTTCAGTGTGGTAGCTAAAATGACACAGCATTTTCCTATTTTATGTATTATATTTGTTACAATGGTTCAATGCATGTTCGTTTCCAAGTATAATTTACTTTTTAACAAAGGCTATCAAAAGGCTAAAAGAATGAAAAAGAGGGGAATTTTCAGATACCAGAACAAGGAGAGAGTTGATGTATTCAGAGGAAGTAATTCTTCGGCACTTTTCATCACATTGTGTATACAGTTTCCTATTTTGACTGTGTATGTGGCAAAGATAGAGCTCTCTGTGTAGTAGAGTCATAACTTCTCCAGCCTGATGAGAAAGGAAAGATTCCCCTTGTTGGTGCTGATGAAGCCTGGGTCCCTCCACGTTCTTACTTCCTGAAGGCTGCTCACCGTGAAGAGCTGCGGCTCTCTGCTTGAAGGTTGTGGTCTAACTGCAGGAACAGGCCTTCCATGTACTCAGCGGGTTGAAAGAAGCAGCAAATTGATGCTTCAGCCAGTGACAGAAGGAGACAGTGGGCTCATATCTCACGTCTCTCACCCCTTCAATGGGATAGTAACACGCGCCCCAAGTATCTTCATGGGATTGACCTCACTTGCTCCACTTGGTAACTGGCTTGGTAGCCCACCTTTTATTGGTTGCCTTCCCTTTGCTGCCATATTTTATCCCTGTGCTGGTGGTACTACCTGAGATAACTTCTCAAATAAAGT
This sequence comes from Hystrix cristata, assembly GCA_004026905.1. Classification (NCBI taxonomy): domain Eukaryota; kingdom Metazoa; phylum Chordata; class Mammalia; order Rodentia; family Hystricidae; genus Hystrix; species Hystrix cristata. The sequence continues at coordinate 66,929 of PVJO010009847.1, forward strand.
ACCTATCTGTGACTCCTTCTCTGAACAGTTGTTTTGGAAGGACTCCATACAGAGATATTTGGTGCCAAAAATCATCACAGGAGGAAACCTTCAAATGAGCTTTTGCAACTAAGTTAGTTACCAGTCATATGGAGACAAGCAGTATTATAGGTGGTAAGTGGTGTGGTTACATTCAAGACTAACACTGTGGTGAAGTAGGATGAGTTAGCAGGAGAAAGAGATGCCATAATTCAGGAAAAATCTACAGCAGTAGGGAAATGTGGGTCAGTGGTAATTATAAAGAAATACAATCAAATAATTGATTTGCACATAACAACTGCAACGGAATTCTCTTAGATTAAAAGCAAATGGCCTGAGGCAGCCGAGTAACAGCTCAGAACTTGCTACGATA